>VWPU01010857.1:0-27869 GCA_013398955.1 Callaeas wilsoni
TTTTGGTCATTTATTTCCAAAATACCTGCTGTCTGTCAGAATGATGCTTCTCCTCTGACAGAGCCCATAACCATCACTCAAAGATCATGGCATCTACAAGAGTTCAGTGGAAAACGAGAGGAAAAACTCCCTGGGTACATAACTGAAGTTTTCATTTGAGGATGGGGGGTGGATTAACTGAAAGAAAATTAATAAGCTCTAAGGTCTCAGCTCTCTGTTAGCACAAGCAGGTGCAAATTCCAACACAGAGCCAAAGCCACATCCACACCCATCTCTCTGAAGGCAGCAGGATTATCACTGCAGGAAATAACATTCTAGAATGGTTTGGGTTGGAGGGGACCTTAAAGCTCATGCACTCCCAGCCCCTGCCATGGACAGGGACACCTTCCACTGTCTCAGGTTGCTCCAAGCCCCATCCAACCTGGCCTTGGACACTTCCAGGGATCCAGGGGCAGCCACAGCTGCTCTGGGCAACCCATGCCAATGTCTGAGTGCACATTAGGATGTAGGGAAGAGTGCTTTAATCACCAGGCTGACAAGGGGCAAAATGTACTTTAAAAATAAGGTGGGACAGGGGGTGGTTTGATAGGAAAACGAACAAACAGTTACCCTGGATCTATGCCCCATTGCTTCCCCATTGTTCTCCTACATCTGCATCCCTCTGCCTGTCTCCTCTCTACATGGTGAGCTCTTCAGGATGCTGATTGCATCCTGCATTCTCTCAGCCTGGAGTCCTACCTACTGCTAGGACCTATCTACAGAGAAGAGGCTGGCCCCCCATCTATCTCCTTTCCATCCCAAAAATTTAACACCAGGTTTTGCTTTACACCAAGCTCTGTATTTTGAGTCATTCCGTGTCATCCCATTCCACTTACCACAAACACTGTCACAATCAAAGCATAAAAAAGAAGGAAGAAATAGAGACAGAGAGAGAGCCCAGCCCCTCCAGCAAGTATCTGTGACAGGAACCACTCACGTGCCTGCAGACCAGCATAAAGGAACACACCAGCTGAAGAAGGGACACCAAAATGACAGCACGAGGGATTTTTAAGAACAAAAAAGAGAGGAAAACCATGGCCATGATACAAGCAACCACTTTCCAAGCTACTGAAAACAGAGTAAAACACAAGAACAGCTTCTTGTCTGGCCTCCGCCTGCAGCAGGCCAGCAACAGACTTGAACAAAACCCTGGTTGCATTCCAGGTCTGATGCATTTAGGGAAGGCGCGTGCTGTCCCTAAAAGACCCCGCCACCCCAGGCACAGCACACACTGTCACAGAAACCCTTTGGCTCTCACAGTTACTAAATTTACCAAAAAGCCTAAGCAAAACTGCACTTCTCAGCAATAAAACCCTTCTCTGATGGCATCACTGGAGACCCCACTCGTGAAATGATTCAGAGGCTGCCCATTACCTATTAATTAGAGGACACTACTATGCAAATAATGAAAATTAATTAAACCCTCTCTTAGTAATCTAATACAGTCTCTTCCTTGCTGTTCTCAAGTACACCCCAGGCAAGCAGCTACAATTTTTTAACTATAAAAGTGACAGTCTATGGGCTGACACTTCTTTAAAGGATGTGTTTAATATCAAAATAAAGTAAAACTGCCTCGTCTCCTGAGTGCAACTGCAATAATGAGATGTTAAACCCAATCTCTCCCAGCCTGCTGGGTTGAGGGAGATGGGATGTTTCCTTCCCAAAAACCTCATCCTTCTCCTAGGAGACTGCTTCTCCCCACTGAGCATATCTGGGCACGCACAGCCTTGGCTTGATGTTTCTCTGGCTTTCACCCAAATCAGCTTTATGGGAAACACAGAGCTCCTGGGAATCACAGAATCATAGACTTTTGGGTTGGAAGGGATCTTTAAAGGTCATCTAGTCCAACATCCCTGGCATGGGCAGGGACATCTTCAACTACATCAGGCTCAGAGCCCTGCCTGAACTGGTCTTGAATATTTTCATGGATGGGGCATCCGCCGCTTCTCCAGGCAGCACCGGGAGGCACCACCGCATCCCTCTTCTTCCTCCTCCAGCAGCCACATCTCTGCACTGCCTAACAGCAACCTGCGTTGCAGGGAGCAGAAGGCACCTCCTGAACCAGAGCCTCCTGCTGAGGTGCACCACCTCCTCCGACTGCCACGTCGTGCCACGCTTGTATGTGCGCTCTACACCACACCGCAGACTTTCAACACAACCCCGAGAGAACTTCTAAGAGCCACACTTACTGTCACCGTGGCAAATCGCCCTCTGGCTCCTGTTTTACCCCTCGCATTTCTTTTTCCTACCAGACAGGGCCCTCGTTTTTTCCCAGGCTGTGTGTGCACAGCCAGGGCACAGCAAGCAGGGCTGGGAGTGCTCTTCCTCACCGATGTCATCGTCCGCCAGCGCGAGGGACGGGGGTGCCTTGTTTTGCAGCTCCTGACGTGACTCAGAACAGCCTGGGAATTACACTTGCAATAAGTGATTAAAAACCCTGACTACTGCTCCATTACCACGCAGGGGCAATGCTCTCAGCAGCACCGATCAAAGCTGTGCCCTTCTAAATGAAAGCAAAATTAGGAGAACTGAGAGCTGGTACTCCTCCAGACTGTTCTCTGGGTATGTGGAGGTGGGAATAAAGGCTTGGAAAATCCTCAGAAGGGAATCACCAGCACACATTTAATCACCCTCTGAACCCCAGCACAGAGTCACCTCCTTCAAAAAACCCTTCTCTGAGATGACAGCCTCCTCCCGGCCAGTATCTGCAGGCAGTAGCTGTTTGGAAAAACCAAAGAGGCACTGCAGGCATTTTGAAATGGAGGTGCCCAGACCCTCAATCATCAGTTATATCTGTCTCAAACATTAAAAAAAGCTGCTTGGATTTTCTTGGTAGGGAGGGAATCCTGGTGGGAAGAAGGAAACAGGATTTCAGAGGAGGAAACAGAGCAAAGGAAGGGTTTGAAGGGGAAAGGGAGGAGGCCCCTTGACTAGAAGCAAAACTCTACAGCAAAATAAACTTGCTCAAATGGTCTCCTGGGGATCTGTGGCCTGAAATTCCAGCCACCTCCACCCACAGACAAGCAAAGAGCTGGAGCAGCAGAGACCTGAAAGATCCACCCTCGGCAGTCTGGGATCACGGGCATCAGCTGGCTTTACAAATCACAATCACAAGGAGTATCTTGGCCAATTCTCCCCTATTTTTCTCAAAAGCTCCACACTGTTGCAGCCCCTTATTACCAGGTGCTTCATAAACCTCCCAGAGCCTGGGAAAAAAGCATAGTCTCTACTTCCCCAGTTGGGAAAAAGAGCTCAGGAATTCAATTAGCATATAAGAATGCTCAAGCCTATGTACTTGAGTCTCCCACATGGAATTAACTCATGGGCTTCACAGCTGAGGACCAGGTAAACAAGAGATTCCAGCCTTTATTTAGGAACCCACCAAAATCAATTTCATATATCTCAGCCTAGAGCGGCTTGGTCAAGGTCATGCAGGGAGCCTGAGCAAAAATTAATTGTGAAGAACCCAAAGAAGATTTAAGAGGGAGAATAAAAGCACTCTCCTTCCCAGATCTGAATTACTTTGCATTAACCCAAGCCTGTTCTGTCCTGAAACACCAACCCACCCATCGAACAGCTGGACCTCAAGCCTTGCCCTTTGCTCATTAGCAGAAACGAGCCCCAGCACAACATTCGGCTCCAGCCTCCTGGCAGAACGGACTGAGCTGTGTGCTCCCGCCTGGGCTGCCAATTCCATACCCCAAGCCCTCTCCTTCCGGAGCCATTCCCAGCTTCCACCAGCTACACTGTACACAGTGATGATACCACATCCCAGTGGGATCACAGCATCCCAGAAGCACTCAGGTTGGAAAAGAGCTCACAGACCATGGAGTTCAACCTGTGCCTGACCCCCACCTTGTCCCCAGTGCAGAGCACCGAGTGCCATGTCCAGGCATTCCTTGGACACCTCCAGGGATGGGGACTCCACCACCTCCCTGTGCAGATCCTTCCAATGTCTGACCACCCTTTTCATGAAGATGGACACTCCTTGGCTGTAGTTAGGTTAACTGGATGACCAGCAGTCTAAGGCTCCCCATCTCCTTTTCACTGCCCAAAAACTCCCTCATTTACCTCTTCCCTTCCAGGTGATTGTCTCTCCCATGCCAATCCATCACTGCCTTCTACAAAGTTTTCAAGGATCAAAGTAACAAACTTTGGGGCTCCTTGTATTTGAAAAGAAAGCAGAAAAACCCAAGCCATTTGCTGTCTTGAATCTGGTATTTTGTGCAAGTTTTATGAGGAAACCATCTAAATGTCTGGATAGTTTGTGCAAGTCAGAGTTGTTTCACTGCAGACCTTAACATCTTCCACCTCCTTAAGGACAGAGACATCAGAAGAACCACAACTACCAGCTTTGGGCATTGCCTGAGTGTTGTATCCTTACAATTCCCTGACCATACTCCAGAGAGGTCCACAGACCTTGCCATGAGGGCATATTATCATGCTAGGCCAGCTACTACGGCTTCACTTGCAACATCAAAAACAATCCCTGCCCTGGAAAAGGAGAGAGATGCTCCACAAGCAAGGCAGTGGAAACACAAAACCTGGAGTGACCTTGCTGTGGTCACACAGGCAGGTAGTGGCCAAAGGAGAGAACCACTCCAGTGTCCCCCCAGCGAACCCTCACCTCCTGAGATGAATTAAAGCCCTCAACATCAGCTTTCTGCTACTTGTCCTCACCTTACTTCCTCCCACAAGTGGACCTGTCTGTAGTTACCTGTTCTGCAGCAAGTGTCAACTACAGCAGTATTCCCAGCTGCTGGAAAGAGCTGACTGATGGCAGGATCCAGGAGGAATCATAGACAGGTTAGAGTTGGAAGGAGCATTTAAAGGTCATCTAATTCAACCTCCTGCCATGAACAGGGACATCTTCAACTAGATCTTGTTGCTCAGAGCCCCATTCAATCTGGCCTCGAATGCTTCCAGGGATGGAGCATGCATTACCTTTCTGGGCAACCTGTGCCAGTGTTTCACCAGCCTCACTGTAAAAACCTTCACCATTATGTCTACTTTAAACAGACCCTCTTTCAGTGCCAAACTGTTATCTCTTGTCCTATTGCAACAGGCCCTGCTAAGGACTCTGTCCCCATCTTTCATGTAGACCCTTCAGGCAATGGAAAGGGTTCTAAGGTCTCCCTGGAGAGAGGCTGAACACTCCCAGCTCTCCCAGCCTTTTCCCACGGCAGAGATGCTCCATCTTGTCCCAGTCCCCTGCAAGCCAAGGTGATCTTCTGTGTGCCTTTGTGATTGTGAGAGCACAGACTGTGCAGCCATCTCCTCCCAGACTCACACCACCTCCTCCAACGCCAAGCACAGCCCTGCCAGGATGTAAATCCACACCAACTCCAACGCCTTCATCACTCAGCTCCATCCTTCTGCCTTCCCACTTGGGCACCACAAAATAGGAAACAGCCTTGAAATAATGACTATAATTACAGTTTGGTAGGTCTTAAATGTAGCAGAGAAAGACGGCCCTCCTCTTCATGACATTCCCAGTGTAACGTGTCAGAACAAATGGCCCAAGGGAAATCTGTGGAGCTGGATGTAAATATTTTGATGTGCTTATGATAAAGCTTCTCAGTACTTACTGTCCACTGCCAAAAAACTGGGCTGCTCCCCATGCTTGCGTCTCTACCCAAGCATGCATCCTCATCTGTTGTACACCAGGAGCCCTGCAAAATTCACCTGCTCCTGGGAGTATTTATGACTTTCCACTGAGAGAGACTTATGTTCCTTTTCTGTTCCATTTAAAATAAAATAAAAAATTAGAGAGTGGACAGGCGGCTAGGAATTTCTGAGGTTTGACAGCCCATAATCAGAGATGAACTCTCCTGAAATAGAAGGAAGCAAGGAGGAAACAAACCCCTGAACTGCTCCCTGTTCATTTTTAGCAAGCAAACCAGGTGAGCACAGCAACTGCTATTTACCCTCTGAGTCACGGGAAACAGCACCCAGAACAGATGCCTTGCCAAAGCTTTGCAACACTTAAAAATAAAAAAAAAATTTAAAAAAAATTATACGAACGATTTGAGGCAAGTCTCAGGGCTTGCAAATTCCCTGTGAAATCCAGGCTTGGGATAACGAAAAGCTCCAGGGCTGAGGTCAGGCTGCTGCCGAGCACCTGCACTTAGCAATGCATCATTGACCGAATTCTGCTCAGGGCATCAAAGCCCCACAGACGTCACCAGCTGCACAGTCTGGCCCAGTAACCCGTAATTTCCCTGTAATCAGAAGCAACAGGGTGAGAGTTTTAGTGGCCATGCATAATGCATGTCCTCTGGCACGGCTGGGGGAGCGGGAGATGAGCACCACAGCTGGCAGCGCAGAACTGGACACCCCAAAACCCACAGAACAGCTCCAAGTGCCCTGTAACACCCCAAAGGCTCCCCTCTCTCTCTGCTCCTAGCTTTCTCCCCATATTCCCCATGCAGCAGTCACACATGGATGGTTTCACTGTGCCTGGTACCTACCTGCTGCTCCTCAGCCTGGATGAGGGCTGAGCATATTGCTCACACACGTTACCCCCTCGCTCACAGGTTATGGAAAAAGCCAGCTGAATAGTTTATCAGCTGTAAGCACCACTCACTTTTCCAGGGATGACACGCCCCACGCTCAAAAGTCTGTGGTAGTTTCACAACGCTCTACGGAATTGCTCCATTGCAGCCTGTTGCTGCTACTTTCCTTCCCATTTCCCCCAATCCACCATCAACCTCATCATCATCATCCCAGACACCTTCCTGCCATCCAGCCTCCAGCACACACCCCCAGACATCAAGATCTAGCCCTCACTCCAGCTGTGACCTCCCCATCCTTATCCCCACATGAAGAGAAGCTCCTGTTATTCCACTTTTCCCTTTGTTTTTCCTCACACATTCTTCCCCAGCCCACTCTGATCCCTCGTTTCCTGCACTTTTGGTCCTTCCCTAAAAATCCCATTAAGTCTTAGACATCCCTGGAAACCCCTGAGAGCATCTTATAGCAAGTTTTATATAATCCCAAAACACCCTTCTCCCTAAAACTATAATAAACTCACTTCACCAAGGGCCACCATGCCCTTTAGCTTTCCAGAAAGAGACTTCCTCGCCTGGACTCCCACAGGTGGGTTTCATTCCAGGGCCAGGGCTCTACCAGGTCACTTCCACGTGCAGAGTCACAACTCCACTGGCACAGAAGCCAAACTGGGAGCACATACCAGGGACTCCCTCCTCTGTTCCATACCAAAAAGGCACAGGACTGAGACCAGAAATCGTCCAGGTCCACCTATTTGGGACACCAGCCACAATGCCACCAGGTAACACTTGGCCACACCATGGTGAGGCAGAAGCTACTTCAAAAAGTTCCTGTAAACCAAGGATGCTCACTGTGGCAGCTGCAACCCAAGCTCCAGCAGCAGGAAGCTTCTGCTGAAAAAGGGCAGACAAAAAACTCCCCAGAAATGGTGGTTAGGTCCTGCTCCAGCCAAAAGATCTGGGTTTGTCTGGGAGGACGGCTTTCCGTGATCACAGAACCATCAGCTCTGCATACAGCACAGCATTTACCACCAGGGTGTAACCTTTAAATACACCTCCCTCAAGTGATCAGTGCTGAGCACACCCCGTGCCATCACTGCTGGAAGAGGATCAAGTGAAATCATGATAGAGCTACCAAAAAATATGTGAACAGAGCACCTGGAGAGCACTGGGTGCTTCCCAGTCAGACCTTGAGCCAAGACCAGCAGTGGGAGCAAGGAAAGAATCAAGATTTGAGGTTGCTGAAGCAAAGCAGACCAGACAGTCAACAAGTGATGTTTGCTACTGCAAATCTGCCAGCAAAGAAAGGGAAAGCCCACCTGATAAACACCTCGGGCTGTGAGACTCAGCACGTCTGGCGAAGGTCAGCAGACAGCAAGTGGGAGAGGAGGGCAGATGGCACAAACTGGGACCTACTGGAAAATGTCTGCAAAACATTTTCCTACAGAAAACAGGATCTCTACCAACAGTCCTCTTTGTAAAGACAGCTCTAAGGGCTGCTCAGGAGATCTGTTTTCAAAAATTTCAAAGTCGAGCTTTGCTGTTGGAGAGGAAGACTGATCTATCTCTGCCCTGGCTAAGGCTACATCTCTCTGCTCAGAGGATTGGAAACAAGAGCCTTCCCACACCACCAACAGCATGTCTTGCTCTTTGCCTTTCTCTGGTCTGAACCTGTGCAGCCTGGCACGTATCACACACTTCTTCAACCCCTCTCTCCCCTATCCAAGCTGCAGTAAGGGGTGAGCCCCATGCATCAACTGGAGTGCAAGACCCTGGAACGATCTTGGTAAGACCCTGTGATATTGCCTGTGTAAATAAACTGATGGGGATCCAAGGAGTAGAAGGGGATTTCAGAGGGGGAAAACCCAGTGGCAGCTCTACAGCTTGAGTAATCTTCACCAAGCTCTGCCACTGTCACCAGCCAAGGACCTTCTCCCAGGATATGGAGCCACCATGAGCTCTTCCCTTGCATGTTCCTCCCCATTCTCAGGAGCAAAGGGGTTTACAGACACAAACACCTCTGGCTCCCCAGAAGAGAAATGAGTTTTGGGAAGTGCACCACACCTCCAAAAGACCCACGTCCTTCATCCCATTCCATGTCCTGGCATGCCAGCACCCAACATGCACAAAATACAACCTCAGGTCCAAAAAACACACTACTACCTAAATCCTCCATCCCCTCCCCACACACTGAGAGGACTGCAGGCATCACTCTCCAGGGCATATGTGGCACTGGGTTATAGGGGTTAAACTTCATGGCCTCAAAACCAACATTTTAAACCCAAAAGAGGAGGTGGAGGGGAGTGACAATGTGCCATGCCCCAAGCTCTGCGCTCCTACACTCAGGGAAATCTCACCTGAATTCCTGCATAAACCCACCCAAGCCCCGCAGGTGCACCAAGGAAATTAAAACAAAAACTGAGAAAGTGAAAATAAAACCTGAGAAAATGAAAATTAAACCTAGGAAAATTAAAATGCAAACTACCTCCTGCAGTATGACGGCTCCCTGGATCAGTTGCTGTGCGTCCTCGGGAGTTTTTGGGGAGGACACCTCCACTTCAGCAAACAACCAACCGTATCGAAATGACTGCACCCCATCTTCTGCCTGCAAAAGCTCCGGCTGGTGGGATATTTTTTTTTCCTACAGCAGTTTGACTCAGAGGTCTGGCCAGACTCACAGCTCTCAAATTCGTTTAATAAATCATCTCCTAACCCCGCCCAGAAGCAAAAGGCAAATCTCTGTCTCCCAGGCACCTCCTGATTGGACTAACGTGCCTCTTGCTAATGACCCTGCGAGGAATAGCACGGCTCGAGTGACGTGTTTATGAAGATAAATATTTTAACTTCACAGTTTAGCGCTGTAAACTCGTTCCAGCCGGAGAGTCTCTTTAAGTTGGTTCCAGGAGAAAATGCCGTGATAATTAAATTTTTAAATTTTTTTTAATTTTTTTTTTTAAAAGCTATGAAATATTAATTGCAGTAAAATACGTGGCGTGTCTTTCAGGTGGTTATTAGTAGCTGCTGGTGGACGAAAAAAAACCTGGCTAGTGAAGCCCAGGGAAGGGATGGGAGTGATTTCTCCCCTCAGCAGAGGGAATGCAGCGCTCTGCCCTATCTAATCTCACTATAGCAACGGGAAGACCTTGGCAACCCCGATCTTTACAGTTATTAAGATGGGAGCGGGAAGAGTCGGGAGCACAGTGCTGAGGGATGCTCGGCCGAGAGCCCAGCTGCCGAGGAAATAAAGCATCCTGTCTCGCTCGGGGGGATGCAGGGTCTGACAAGCTCCCAGGGTGGGGCAGTAGCTCAAGGCTGGCTCCCCAAAACTTTTTTGTGGTGGCTTTTTATGCCAAAGAGGAGACATGCATCTCTCCATCACACCGTGGAGAAGGATCTCCAACTGCATCTGCTTGTACCTGCTGGAGGAAGCCACGGAGATGCTCCCAGGACTGGAGTCCCTCTGCTCTGGAGCCAGGCTGGGAGAGCTGGGGGTGTTCCCCTGCACAAGAGAAGGCTCCAGAGAGAGCTCAGAGACCCTGCCAGTACCTAAAAGACGTTTCTAAGAAAGATGGGGACAAACTTTTTAGCAGGCCCTATTGCAATGCTGTTTTTAAATTTAGAGAAGGTAGGTTTAGACTAGGTAGAATGATGGAATTTTTACACTGAGGATGGTGAGGTCCTGGCACAGGCTGCCCAGAAGAAGTTGTGGTTGCTCCATCCTTGGAAGTGCTCAAGGTCAGGTTGGGTGGAGCTCTGAGCAACCTAGCCTATTTCAAGACATCCCTCCTCATTGCAGCGGATTGGAGAAGATGATCTTCCAACCCAAACTATTCGATGATTCCCTAATTCTCCCAAAGATCCAAGAAGATGCTGCTCTCAGGACCAGGGGTCAAGTCTGCAGCCAGCTGCTGTCCCTCAGCCCCAGGTTCAGCCACAAGGAATGCCCAGACAGGATGGGGACAAGGAGGCTCCCCCACAACTGCCACCCAGCCTGGGGCTGCCACCAACCTGCCCCACTGCCATCTCCAGAGATTGCTCACTCTCGGTTCTCACCAGGATGATTCACCCTCAAATGCAAAGGCACAAAGTGCTCAGATCAGTTTATTGCAAAATAGTACATCTTGGTGACTGCCTGGCCCAGAGCCACTTCAGTCCCAGGCTCCCAGACAGTGGGGACAGCCTCAGGGCTGACCTGGAGGCCACCAGCTCCTGCCCACAGCTTGGTCTCACCTGGACAGAGCCGAGAGCTGTGGGACTTCTCCCCTATCAAAAAGTGATATTTCACTAAGACCTCCTTAGTCCTGTATCCCCCTAAAAGGGGATTTCAGGCTGCTAGGATCTGAAAAACCAGACCCTACACCTCACTGACCAGCCCTGTATATTTCCCACCCGTTCTGCCTCACCAGCTCACCACGACAGACACTCACCACAACAGGCTACTGACTTAGGGAGGGCTGCCTGGGGACCCTCCAAGGCTCAACTGCTTCTACTACCATAGACACTGCCAGCAGGGTAACACTAATAATCCATAACAAACTTCCAAGGCAGCGTGAGTCAGTCTTTTTGGTGGAAGAAGTTGTGTTTGTCTCTAGCACTGCTCTTCTTGGCACCTCAAAGCCCTGGGATCACGTTTCTCCCACAGCTTCCTCTACTATCAACTTCCACACAAATTCGGCTGTTTCTGTCCTTCCAGCAGCCTGATTAGCCCAAAGTTTCCTCACCAGACTCTAAAGAACTGCCCCACAACCCAACCCCAGCAGAGGTGCATGTCCCCAGCTCACATGGTAGCTGCTCCATGCTACCTTCTACTCCCCAGCCAGAGTACTGGAACTTTCCTCACCACCAAAGTCCCCAGCTGACTTCCTGCCACATTCCTTGTGATCCCAGTGTTAACTCCTCCAGGGTTTTACCAGCATTACAACATAAAGCAGGCAACTGGGCCAACTCCAGACAGAACTAGATGCTGCTGGTCATTTTTTCCAAGGAAAAGAAAGAGAGGAAGCCCCCACTTAGCTCTGTTGGGTGAAAAACGTCAGGGCAGACGGTTTTAAAATACCATTATGAATGGAGAAGCAGAAGCAAAAAAACCGCTGGATTAGACAAAGCAACTTGATTCCCATTCAAGAAGGTGTAGAAAACTTTGGTCTATGGTTCCCACCCCTCAGCCAGCTCTTCGGATGGTGAATATTGACCAAATTCCATGGAACTTTGCTGACAGCCACCCATACATCCAACCCCTTAGGACTCTTCTGAGTGTACAAAAGAGGTTTTGCTTGCTTTTATTTTTTTATTTTTGACTGGGCTGGAAAGTACCTCAGTCAAAACACACAGCGCCCTCGGTGCACATTAAAACCAAAAGCTCTCGGAGATAAATGTCAAGATTTTAATAATTTGACCTTATCTGGCCAAAACCAGCAAGCTGCCACCCTCCCTGTGTCCCCTCCATCCGGGCAGGGACCAGGGCTGCCAGCAGGCTGCTAGACCATGTCCCAGCAGTGGGAATGCTGCTGGGTAGAGTAGCCGTGGTAAATCAAAACACAGCGAGACGGTGTGTCATCCCAGGGGCCTGTTCCAGCCTCAGACACCCGCCAGCACCAGGGACCAGCAGGCTCTTTATCTTGTCACCGGTGACTAAGAGCATCCCTGGCATGACGGTACCGCAAAAATACAGGTGACGGGAAATGGCCCTATTCCAAGGAGGACGGATCCTTTATTACGTCCTGTTTATCTCCCATATTACTGAAGGGAAAGCCATGAAGCATGCGATCCTTTCAGGTTCTCTGAATCCACTTAGATTTTATCTCTGGAGCTGGAGCTTTCCAGGAATGAAATAGCTGCAAGACACAACGTGGATGAAACGAAATCAAATAGAGAGTCTCCAACATGAAAGGCAAACTAAAAGGATGACAGCACTAGTTATACGGAAGGAGAAATAAGGAGGAAAGGAAATTAAAAGCAATTAAAGGGAATTAATTAGAAGGTATGATGGAGCTATGAAAGAGGAAAAACAGCTATGCAGAGTTCACTAAATACCCCCAAACTTTTAATTGTCACACTTGGAACTGCAAGCCCTGGAGGTTCAAAACCCCCCTGGCAGTTTCCAAACGAAAAAAATTCCCATGGCTTAAACAAATTACTTCTTTGCCTCTAAGTCTGAATGGCAGACAAGATTCTGAGCTTCTACTCCAAACCATGAAGACAGAAGTGCATCCTGCTCTCCCCTTCAGTCCACTGACCAAGGTGGACAGCCCACACCATCATCTGATACCAGCAGTTGGGGCTTCAAATAGAATGTTGATGCTGCAGTCCCAAGATTTGGGCTGAAATCGTTTGCATCAACCCAATGTTCCTGGTAGGGTTTTCACAGGGCCTGGGGGGTTTTGAGGCCACCGTCTGTGCTTGAAGTCACCAAAACGAGACTTGCTGCTGGGTTAGTCCTGGGGGACACGGCTGGCACCTGGAGCATCTCACCTCTCATCAACATGCACTGTCTGCATTTTCCAGTAAAACCTAACAGCCTTTTCCACAGGACCACAGCATGGTTTGGGTGGGAAGGGACCTTACACACCATATCAACCATGGGCAGGGACACCTTCCACTATTCCCGGTCGCTCCAAGCCCTGTCCAACCGGGCCTGGAACACTTCCACGGATGGGGCAGCCACAGCTTTTCTGGGCAACCTGTGCCAGGGCCTCACCACTCAAAGAAGAATTTCTTCCCAATATTCCATCTAACTCTGCCCTCTGGCAGTTAAAAACCTGATCAACATCCCCAGTTCTGAACTAGAATGAGGTTCTAAATCAAAACATCGCCATGCAAAGGGTTGCAGAGAGCCGGAGTCCCTTGTTTCTCCAGGCCTTCCCTTTGCCAACCACCTTGGTTTTAACCCTGAGAAGCGAGGAAGTTCCGTCCAGAGATCAAAAAGTCCCTTATTAAGGGAGTAGTGGTGATGGCTGGGAGGAGCAACAAGAAGTCGTAAAAAAAAGCAGGCAGACACTGTTTGTCTTGGCCTCCTGGACATGTATTATTTTCCTGGGATGCAAGCTCCAGCCCCACACTGAAGGCAAGGATGCATGAAACAGAGACGAGGCTGCCTTGCCAACGTGGAGTTTGTTTCGGAAGAAACTCACCCGGCATTTCCGTGCAGGAAGGAGACAGTGGGGCTGCACAGCCAGGGCTGCTGGATGGTGCCTGGAAAGCACCAGCCAAATCCTTCAGGCTTGGGGTGCATGTGCAGGGTCCATGCAGCACCCCAAAAAATCCACACGGGGAGGTGGGCAAAGTTTAAAGCTCCCTATGGTGTTCCCATACTCTCCATCCATCCATCCGTGCTCAATTCCATCAGCCATAAGGTAGATCATGTATGGGTATACAGGGACTGTGCCAAAGGCTCTGTCCCCATCCCCTGCACCAGCCCCGCCAGCCCCTCTGCTTCGGCCACCACTCCACTGCAGTCTTCAGAGACCCAGGAAGCCCTGGCTGTGTTTAATTAAGTGACCTCACACTGATTTACACAACAATAACCCTGTTTCCTAACATACCAGCTTCAGGCAGCTCCCTCCAGTGACAGAACCACACTACTCCAAGAAAAGGGAGAACTTCATTATCAGTTACCCATTACAATTCAGAATTTAAAAAATATCTTCTTTACATTAAAGGCACAGCTAATGTGACACAAAAATCAAAAAATCATTTTTAACACAAGTCTAGGGAGGAACTTTTTTTCTCTTTTTTTTTGCATGAACTGTTTTTGCTTGGACTGTTTCATGCTTTGAAGTTAATTATAACTATTTAGCTTTATACATCACTTGCTCAGAAAGTTACAAGCCTCCCAGATCTCCCTGGTTTATTTGGCACCAGGGTTTGAAAGTCACAGCTGTCACCAGCCCAGCTTCCATTAGGGAGATTAATCTTCCCCGAGATGTGTCTTTGGGAAGGTCTGAATCACAGGGTTGGATCCTGCTCTTGGTTACGCGGTGTTACCAGAATTGCAAGAAGGGGAGGAAAAACAAAGCTGGGCTGGACTGGCGAGCATCAAACCTCCTGCTGTGGGACTGGACAAGGACATTTGGGACTTTTGAGCAGAGTATTTATGCCCTATGCAGCAAAGCAGAGCCCTGCTCCAGTGCGGGATCTGCCAGGCACTGGGGGCAAGTTAGTAAAATTAATAGCAATAACCAAATTGTGCTTGGGAAAGTCAACAGAGCATCAACCACTGGCTTTGCCTACATGATGGATGGAAAAGTTTTAGCTGCTGGTCCCTGGTGATGCTCATGGAGATCCTCTGCTGCTCTGGGGTGTGCCATGGATGACAGTCCTCACTCCTAAATTAGGGGAACCTCCTATTCCTCAGTGCCGAATTAACTCAAATTAACTCAAACGAAGCGGTGAGGGAACAGCCCATCCCATGGCAAACACCAGGCACTGCCGGGACAACCAGCTTGTGAACAACCCCCTGCAAACAGCCTGCACCTCTGTCTCCCCATCCCTCCCAGCTTGTCACCCATGCATGGGAGCAAAATAAAAGCTTTGGGCCTTTAGTTAAAAGAGAAGAGCATCAAATCAGGATCTTGCCATCCACATTGAGAACATAGGCAGCACCTACAAGGAAGAAATAAGTTTAAGCCACCAGATCTCAGGCCAATTCAAAGCAAACCCTGAAGAGTCACCAGATCGTTCTTACATACTCCTACACACACAGACAGCAAAGGGACAAAAGGAACTGCCTGCCAGGGCAGGAACTGGAACAGCTTCAAGTGAAGAGCTGTGCTCACAGGGGAGCTGGTACGAAGAGGTACCAGTGCAAATGCCTCCTTCCTGGCTCTGCTGCCTGCAACATGCAGGGAAACACGGATCAAGAGCGGGTTTTGTTCTGGAGCAGAAACTGCTGAAAGATTTTCTCAGTGCATCACAAAGGTAGAGGACTTCAGCAACTGCCAACATGAAAATTCAGCAGGGAATAGTGTGTGGTGAGGTTCTGCTGCAGGTTAGTGCAAAGAGAGCCATCAGCACTGACCTGGAACCGGGTGTGGAACGGACTGGTGGTCTTCAACCAGCTGCAACAAGATTTTGAGGAACATTTGATATGGCTTGGGTTTTCTGCCTGCCAAGTCAGGTTGCTCTGTGAATTAGCCCATTTCTTGCAGGGACTCAGGCCAGGAGCCCAAGAGATACAACTCAGCAGCACCTCCAGCAAACACCACTGGAGTCAGAAGGTGCAGGGAGATGCTCACCTTTAATTTGGGGAACCTGCAATGAATCAACATCACTTTTTCCTTACGAAAGCAGCAGAATTCAGCTTACAAATTAAAAGGCTGCAGCCTGTAAGTGATTAGCATACACTTCCCACTGCATAAGGCTATCATTGTCAAGATAACTGTAAACCTCTTCTTTAAAGCACAGTCTTACAGAATTATTCTGCCTCAGGCTCCATTGAGTTTGCAGGACCCTGTATTTGTTCCTCGGCTGAGACAGTTGCAAGTTAAGCACTGAATGGCGGTGTTGCTGCTACAGGGATTGTGCAGCTAAATAATTCAGTAACCAATTACTGTTTAACAATATCCCTCCCCATCATCCCAGCCTCGATCCATCATCCCAGGCCAAGAGAGCCCAGCAGAAAGGAGGCAGCGAAAAGCCTCCTTGTGATGTAAACACATTGACTCGTGTATAATATACAACTTATTGATCAGAAGACAAGGTATACAGCACATTTTATTGCATGCTAAATGAGGGCTGTAATGAATTGCTGCTTGCCTCCAGGTCATTTGTTTGATTGCCACCTAAGCAAACTGGTGAGGGCGAAAGGTCCTGCCTCTGGGACGGGTCCTTGGTGAAATGAGCTGCTGATCAAGAGAAACAAGAGAAACAGAAAGCAGGACAGTCTAATGCTCATTCTGTGTCCAGACCAGGAAAGCTGATCTTCTCCGTCAACCCCAAAATGTACAAGACACAACCGTAGTTGATGCTTTCACCAAGAGCATCAGGGCCACTGCACCCAACCAAGCCTTCAGCAAGGGCATCCAGCGCTCCCCAGCTCAGATTCACCCCGCTCAGGACCTGGTCCTCCCAGCCTGTCACTGTGCCTGGACCGGGATCTGCAAACACAGCTGATTTCACATTTAAAGACTCACGGATACACAGCACACATGACCAGCTGCCCTGCTGGCTATGAGACGAGGGCTGAACCCGTTCGTCGTGCAGGGCATGGCCAGAGCTCACCCAGCTTTTCTACACCACCACGGCTCTGCAGAGAAACACGCCTGGTTTTTAAAGATATCCCTCCTGCCTGCTTGGTTCCTCCTTTGTGTGGCTTTAAAGCTTTCTTCTGCACAGCTATAAAAGGGTGTGAGAAAACTTGGAAAGGAAGCCCTGGGTGGTACAGACAACTGGAACAAGGAGCAATCTGTGCCCAGGGCAGGGGAGGGGGTGGCAGAGCCCACACAGTGCCAGGCTGAATGGCTGCTGGGGAGGAAATGACACACCACACTATCCTGCTTTTGTCCAGGGCCGAGACCAAAATGCTACAGAGGAAAAAGAAAAACCAAAAAGGGATTATTCTGCCTTGTGTTCTCCCTCCCCTCGCCTCCCTGCCACCCCCACGCAGGCTACAGGTGACTGCCTCCGCATCCTCGCTCCAGTGGACCATGGGGCATCATGATCTGAGCAGCATCTGGTTTGCTTTAGCATCAGGCTTATACTTTCATGCTCCTCAGGTTTCTCCCTGCTTTTTAATTAGGAATCACAGCCACGAGGCCACCCATTGCTGGGTCTGGCTGGGCAGCAGAGCCCAGGTGCAGAGCGCCCTGCTCCGCTGCCCCCATCGCGAGCTGCCAGGGAAATGCCGTGGGCAGGGGGGACAGGCAGTGCTCCCCAGCCCTGCCTCTGTGCAAGGTGACACCCAGCACATGCCAGCCGAGGTGCCCGCACTGGTGGCCTCCTCAAACCCCATCTCTCAAAGCGCTGTGACTCCAGCAGCATCCTGGCTGCACTCTCTGGAAAAACATAGACTTAAAAACTTTTCAACCTCGTTTTTCCAAAGTTAAGCTCAAAACCTGGGTGTTTTCCAACCCCCTACTCTCACCTCTCCTGCTACCCCATCAGTGGTCCCTCCTTCACAACAGCTGCAGGCTGTGGGATTTCCCCAGCATCCATCACTGGGATAATCCTGTCCACAAGGGCTTGTCTCCTCCCTTCCCACAACTGAGGCTTGTCCTAGGGTCGGATCCTTGACCTGCAGCTCATGAACCATCTCCCAAATGCTCAAACACCTTCTGAAGCTTCACCCCACTGTCTCACATGTCTTTCTTCAATCTCTCTCTTTTTCCTGGTGTTTCAGTATCTCACCTATCATGTCTTCCCTCGTAAAAGGACCAGAGCCAACACTTTAATCCTCAGACAAAATTCCCTCTGTATCTGGGCCACCTCTCACTCCTCACTTCAAGCGTAATGAAAACAAGCAAGGCACAAATGCCATTTTTGCATAAATTAAGAAGCCCATCCTGAAAGGAACCAAAATCTCTATTGTACATATCCAAACTGATGGTGTACCTCATTAAAAACAAAATCTCAGAGAAATCCCAACTAAACAACTGTCCACAAACACAAGTTCTCCTCCTGTATCGTGTGAGCACTTCAAAAGGTCAATACTATGAAGAAATTCTTCCCTGTGAGGATTGTGACGCCCTGGCGCAGGGTGCCCAGAGCAGCTGTGGCTGCCCCTGGATCCCTGGAAGTGCCCAAGGCCAGGCTGGATGGGGCTTGGAGCAACCTGGTCTGGTAGAAGGTGTCCCTGCCCATGAGGTTCCCTCCACTTTCAGCTAGTACCAATCATCACAGCATCCATTCAGCTCAGCTCTCACTCTACAGGCACCAGGGCTTCTCTGACTACACTACCTATAAAATCCCCTGTCCTCCCCACAGCTGGCTGGGACCCTTGGTGCTAGAAGCTGTAAACAATAAAAAACCCCAAAATTATCAATTGCAGGAGACACATCCAGGTCATATTTTTTTTCTTCTGCATGTCAGAGCTTTTTCTTCTTTCAGGAAAACCCAGTACATCCCCTTTTACTCCTCTTTCAAATAAAATTCCCAATCTTTAAAGTTAAAACAATAAAAAACAAACCAACTCTTCACCCTCATCTTTAGTTTCATATCAGCTGGAGGACAGCAGGCCTTGCAAAGCTGGACAGTGAGTTGGATGATGAAAATGGTCTGGCTTTTTACAATTAAATTCATGTTTGTAGGGTTAATGTGCAATCCCACCACTGCCCCCGGCTCCATCAGCAAAGAGGAGGATGGCCTGGGAGCAAGCACGTGGCTTGGGGATTTCGGTGCCTTTTCAGGTCTGACTGAGCCTCAGTGAGCTATAGTCCTTTTGCAAATAAGAACGAGAGGCAGAAGAGGGTCAGAAATGGTGCAGGTGTCTCAGCTGACATCGCACCAGCCGGCACAAGGTCACCTTACTGAGTACACCTTGGTGCGGTACACCCTAAGCAAAGACTGAAGATCTGCCACTTCTACATGGATCCAATCTCGAACACAAAGGGCTGCAAACCTCCCTTGTGGGGCTCTGCAGTGCTCAGTCTGGTTTGAGGAGGATTCCCTTTTCCTCCTGCTCTCCATGAAGACTCATCTCGAGCACCTCCAGCTCTGAGGAAGAGAGAAATCTGACCGCTGTCCCTCCAGAAAACAGCGTCCAGTGGCAGCACCAGCACAGCCCCCTTCCCAAGCCCAACCACGCAGCAGCCACCTATCACCATCTCCTCATCAGCACCCGTCCCTCATCCATAGAGAAAAGCCGCTCCATGTAGATACACGACCTCGTTGCGTTCCTAATTAATTACTATTGATAACCTAGAGGTGTGGCCGGCCAGCCAACCTGCCACGCCCGCAGCAGTGCCTCCTCTTGCTCAGCTGATGAAGGACCTGACCTGGACAGCGCTGGACAGTGAGCTCTGCCTCTGGGGAGGGAGGAGCTGAGCCCATGGGAAGGTGGGGAAAGGATCATCCTGGCGATGGACTCTGAGGAAGACCCACAGCACAAGCTCAGAGTGATGGAGACACTTGAGCTAGGGGAACAGGAGAGGATAACCCCGAGCGAACGGAAGGAAGATTTACCCCTCTGGGTCATCTCAATCACCCGGGTGTCCCCAGGACATGAGTCACCAGACACTCCTTAGTCAGCCCAGCCACCCCAGGCACCACCAGCCCCGAGGCCAGCGCGGTATGGGGAGCCCTGGGGAAGCACTGAAAGGAGCCATCAGCCTCAGGGTGCACTGTCTGAACGTTTGCATATTGGAAACCACATAAAAACACCCCCTAATACCAATAAAAATGGCATTAGAGCAAAAGAGAAACGCAACTGTGCAAATATACCGACGGTGCACACCGCATGCCAAACCCACCACGGTGGCTGCCAAAATCCCCAAAGATGTTCCCGTCCCCAGGAACTCCTGGTGGAGCATCAGATGAGGCAGAGAGTGCGAGGAAAAGGTGTTCAGCAGTATTCAGTGTGGCTGGAAAATAGTTTGTGGGTTGGGTTTTTTTTTTTATAAACCACACCTGCACATCATCCACCCATTTGTGCCCCTCCAGACTCATCCACACACTCACCATTTGCAAGCTGCTTCCCAACAAGGACCAACTTTGTTAAGAAAAAGTACAGGGCCTGAGGCAAAATTAGCTTTTTGTCTCCCAAACAGGCAATTATCTCTTGCACAACTATGCAAGTCTAAAACGCAGGAGAGGCAATATTAAGCTTTACTAAAATGGTGCCTTTAAAGTACAAATTGTTGCAACATGTGAAAACAACATGGGGGAATTGCACTTGTGGAAAACTTGGTGTACTTTTTATTTTACAGTTTTCAGGCATACCAGGCTCCCAATAGAGGTGACCCAAAAAAAAATCACTACTTTCAGCTGTGCTACACACAGCACCTCATTTTTAGATTATTTTAGAGGAGGTAAAATGATCTGCTCCTCTGTTCCTCCTGAAGACCCACAGATACGTTCCTTTCAGTATTTAAAGAGAGGTTATAAAAAAGATGGAAAAGGACTTTTTACATGGAGAGATAGTGATAGGACAAGGGAGAAGCGTTTTAAACTCAGAGTTTTAAATTTAGATTAGACATTACAAAGAAATCCTTCCTGTGAGGGTGATGAGGCCCTGGCACAGGTTTCCCAGAGAAGCTGTGGCTGCCCCATCCCTGGAAGTTTCCAAGGCCAGGCTGGAAAAGGCTTGGAGCAACCTGGTCTAGTGGAAAGTGTCCTGGATGAGCTTTCAGAACTCTTCCAACCCAAACCGTTCTACAGAAGATGTTAAAAAAGGCATCAAAACGTAACACAGACCGTGCTGCTGGAGTCTGTATGTACATGTACAGACAAATCTGCTTAAATAAGATACTCAAGTTGCATCAGCATCACAAAAAAATTAAGTTAACACTCTCTCTTTCATATTTTGAACAGTAACCCTAAAATGGGTCATTTCTAACCTGATACCATTAATTTACATGTTGATATTTGTTTAGTGAAGCCTCTCTATCCTAGATCACTTTTAACCTTAAAACCTGAACATGGGAAATTAATGAATCACAACATTAATTACATGTTATGAAAGGACTCATTTTACAGCCTAATAGCTTGAAACAGTTAAAAGAAATCCTGCTGCTTGGGTCCTTCATACAATTCACATGGCAACTCTGCGCTTCTGATCAGGCTGACCAAGAAGTGTTTTATCTTCTTGTGGGGAAAACAAACAACTGCATATCAGACATTAATTTAATTAATCCAGGGCACCACTCTGCACCAGTCACAGAAACACAGAATAAATACCCTGACCTGGAAAGACCCACAAGGACCATCAAAGCCCAACTCCTGGCCCTGCACAGGACAGCCCAAATAATCACAATGCCTGGTGCCTTTGAGAGAGAAGATGTGCCTTTGAGTTGGAGAGAATTCCCCAGTACGAATTCCAACCCCAAAAAAGAAACTCTGAAGTGGAAACATCCAAAGGAGAGGACAATTCACAAAGGCCAGGCTGACCAGTAACAACACTGGCCACAAATCCCCACTGAGCAACCTCAGTGACTACCAACAGCCATGCTTCTCTTCTCCCCATTTAATTCATAATCTAGATGCTCAAAAGCGACAATGAATACCCCGAATACGTCCTCTCCCATCTTCTGGGCTTCAGCCTCGAGCGTCCTGCTGAGCTGGCAGAGGTCACCACGCTCCTGCCCACCCTTTTCTTGGCTCCACTTTGATCGCACGCTCACCACAGAGCAAGGCAACCTAAAAACAAAGGCCCCAAAGGGATCCATATTTCAAATTTGCCAGTGGCTTCTGACTCGTGCCCCTGTGCCAAGGCACAACAGGCTCTACAGAGCGGCTCATCTTCATGGCAGTCATGGAGCTCATCTCCTGCCAGTTAGCTTGAGGTCCCTACATTTGCTAATGCCGATTTGGTTACTGCCATCAGACTTGATCAAGCATGCAAATCTTCAGGTCTCACGCTAGACAAAGCCTGGAGAAAGGAGAAGGCTGGAGCAAACAAATATGCAAAAATGGGATTGCTTTATTAAAATTTAAAAAAAAAAAAAAAGGGACAAGAAGTAAACTTTTCTCCTCCCTTCCCACCTCCTCCTCTGACGCATGTTGTTAAACATGACGCAATGAGAGGGCCCCCACAGCACTGGAAAGGCTCTTGTCACCAGGAAGAGAGACCAAGAGGTCCCACAGGGCAAAGGCCACCTTGCAGACTGGTAGCTGTTGTACCCACTGGACAGAAGGTCTGCAAGAAGCAGCAACAGCAGGTTGGGAGGCTCCACTTTCCTCAGCAAATCAGTTAACTCATAAGGCTACTTAGGACTTGACTGGCAGGTCAAGGGAGAAAATTCTGTCCCTTCTACTCTGCTCAGGTAATACTTCACCTGCAGAGCTGCCTCCAGCCCTGGGGACCCCAACATAGGAACGAGATGGAGCTGCTGGAGCAAGTCCAGAGAAGGCCACGGAGATGCTCCAAGGGCTGGAGCCTCTCTGCTCTGGAGCCAGCCTGGGAGAGCTGGGGGTCTCCCCATCAGAGCCCCTGCCAGTGCCTAAAGGGGCTCCAGGAGAGCTGGAGAGGGACTTGGGACAAGGCATGGAGGGACAGGACACAGAGAATGGATTCCCACTGCAAGAGGGCGGGGTTAGATGGGATATTGGGAAGGAATTGTTCCCTGTGAGGATTGTGAGGCCCTGGCACGGGTTGCCCAGAGCAGCTGTGGCTGCCCCTGGATCCCTGGCAGTGTCCAAGGCCAGGCTGGATGGGGCTTGGAGCAGCCTGGGATAGCGCAAGATGTCCCTGCCCATGGCAGGGGGTGGAACTGGGTGATCTTGAAGGCCCCTTCCAGCCCAAACTATTCTGTAACTTTCTAGACATCATGCACCCCACAGCCCAAAGGAGCCCATGTCTCTTGGCTCGCAGAGGCAACAGCTTTCAGATCAACCACAGAGCTGCTGGTTTTACCAACTGAAAACCATAAATAAAATGTGCACGTCATGTTCATAGGGGTGTCCGATAGCTTCCAGTACAGTTCATGCTATTTGTGGACCCAAATTTTCCCTGCAGCTGCAAGTAGAAAAAGTAATTCTGCATTTTGGGTCCTGAACTATGGTGCAGCTCTGTTATTAAACTACCCTGAAGCCTGGGAACAGCGTTTTATGTGCATGTGAGAGTTTACAGAGCATTTGTGTGTCATTTCTGATGAATGGCGCTGCATAAATGTTAGATCTTCAACCCACTGCTCTCGCAAATACTATTTCTTCTCTTATTTATTTGTATTGCTGTAATTCATTCAGGTGCCAACCATGACTGAGGCTGTGCCATCAATATGCAGCCTGACAGCCGCAGCGAGAGACAGCAGCAGCTTTACAGATCACACAGGAGAACAGGAAGCATCTCGGCTGGTGTTGGTGGGGAATGGACATAAAGCCAGAGAATGTCCTCAAATCCCATGGAAAACCTCAGCAAAGCAAACAGAAGAACTCTGATGCACAGAGCACCCATCTAAGTGTTTAACCAGAAGAGGCACAGAAGCCCCATCTCTGGCGTAACATGGGGTCTCAGACAGACCTTTCAAACGCAGATGTGTGTGCCACCAGAACACCCTAGACTCTGAGGAACTACAGGCCAGCAGCTCAGGCCTCTGCAAAGCCGGTCCCAGATCAAAGAACCGCAGAATCATAAAGGCTGGAAAAGCTCTCTAAAATTGAGTCCTATCGTTCCCCCAGCACTGGCAAGCCCAACACTAACCCGTTGTCTCCAGATGCCACATCCACATGGCTTCGAAATTCCTCCAGGGATAGGGACTCCACCACTGCCCCGGCAGCCCATGCCAACATTTGCCAACACTTTCGCTAACATCAAATCTAAACCTGCCCTGGTGCAACTTGAGGCCACTTTATCTTGTCCCTGCCAGTTGTCCTAGCTGTGACAGCCTCCCTAGCTGCCCTGGAGACCTGCTTCCCTACAGGAGCAATCAGCACATGCCCCAGTGCTGGTTTGTATGGACCAGGAGGATGAGATGCTATCAGCCCACACCTCTCCTCTGCTCCAAGAGTGCCCCGAGGCAGCGTGCAAGCCCTTCTGCTGGGGAGCAACACAGTGGCTGGATTTGCAATACCTCATCTCTGGAATGGCAAGCTGTGGCCCTGCACTCTCCCTGACGAAGCCAACACGATGTCCAGAAGCAGGCTGACGTGGTCCACCAGCACCTCTGGGGATGTGGGCTAGCTCAAGCCAGGCACTGTGTCACCTTCTGTGCCCGCGCCAGATGTGCATCCCATGAAGCATCTGCACGTGGACATCCACCAAGCTGCTGCCACCCCGAGCCACACCTGACAAAGTGTCACCAGGGTGGGCAGGACCTCCAGTACCCCAGTCCTGCTCCCTAGGAATTGTACCACAGTCTGCAACAGCGGCAGAGCTGTCTCCTGATTGTCCTTGCCACCTGGACAGGCAGTGCCACCCCACTCCTTTAATTCTTTCTTCAGAGCCCTGCTCTTGGAGCAACTCCCTTTGGTCCGGGAGAACTGCTACAGAGGGAGCCAGGAGTCTGACAAGGACCACCACTCCCCACCTGCCTGTTCCTCGCTCCTCCAAAAAACCCCATGCAAAGCCTTTTTGAACAAC
Organism: Callaeas wilsoni; assembly: GCA_013398955.1. Taxonomy (NCBI): domain Eukaryota; kingdom Metazoa; phylum Chordata; class Aves; order Passeriformes; family Callaeidae; genus Callaeas; species Callaeas wilsoni. Next base: position 24,718 of record VWPU01010857.1, read on the forward strand.
TGGCTTACGTAAATAAGCAAGGCAGCTCCTCCCAATGACAGTAATGGAGAACTAATGTCTCATTAAATAAATGAAACAGATTAACGAGAAGAGTGACTGTTGTTTCTTTGAGCTGGTCATGGGGAGAAAAAAGGCAAAGCAAGACCTGGATCCCTTTTCATAGCAGTGCTGTAAAATGAGTGGCACAGACTCAGCAGAGTTGAAAATACAGGGCAGGACACTCTTTTCCCTCCAAACACACCTGACACTTCCTTCTTTGCCCTTCTTTTTCTCTCCCACACCCTCTCTGGAAAAGCCAAACTTCATTCATTACAGAACCAAACTATTTCCTTTTTTATTCTAGTATTTCCTTTTTTTTTTAATAGGCAACCATCTGGGAGTGGGGGAGTAGAAAGGAAGTCCTGGAGCTTTTCAGACACAATAAATAAATTATAAAAAAAAAAAGAAGTATGATTAAAACCAAAAAGCATAAACAAACAAGCCATGTTACCCAGAATAATGACTTCGGGGAAAAGCGCCAAAAAAATTGTATAAGCTTCTGGAGCGTGGCAAGAGGAGAGAACAGAAAGTCCTCACTGCTGAGGAGAATGTGCCACTGCAAAGGGACAGGGGCTGGGGCTACAGGGATGCCCTGGGCAAGCCAGGAAGGAGAACGGTTTCACATAGACTTAGATGCCCAAATTTGTCTTCAGGCACCTGATTCTGCTAACCACAAAGCCCCAATCTAGGCACTCTCAGACCTTTTCAGTACAGTGTAACGGCATCTACTCCTCTCTGGTGAGACCCCACCTGGAATCAAGCTTGGCAATCCTCAGCACGTGAAAGATATGGAGCTGCTGGAGCCAGTCCAGAGGAGGCCACGGTGATGCTCCCAGGGCTGGAGCCTCTCTGCTCTGGAGCCAGCCTGGGAGAGCTGGGGGTGTTCCCCTGCACAAGAGAAGGCTCCAGGGAGAGCTCAGAGCCCCTGCCAGTGCCTAAAGGAGCGCCAGGAGAGCTGGAGAGGGACTGGGACAAGGCATGGAGGGAAAGGATACAGGGAATGGCTTCCCAGTGCCAGAGGGCAGGGTTATGTGGAATACTGGGAAGGAATTGTTCCCTGTGAGGGTGGGGAGGCCCTGGCACAGGTTTCACAGAGCAGCTGTGGCTGTCTCTGGATCCCTGGAGGTGTCCAAGGCCAGGTTGGACGGGGCTTGGAGCAATCAGGTCTAGTTGAAGATGTCCCTGCTCACGAGGTTCCCTTGGGCCCACTTCTCGATCTTGTCCAGGTCCCTCTGGATGGCATCCCATCACTCAGGCACGTCAACTGCACTCAGTTCAGTGTCATCTGCAAATACAAACCCCTCTGAGCTATTCTTGTTCTACAGCTTCATCATTCTCGGCAGCAGCATGCCATATTCTGCAGGGATGACAAACTGGGGGCACACAGGGTGGATGGCATTACCCAGCACAAATCTGATTTCTTTCTGAAAAATGGGCAGCACAGGGGGATGCACCCATTGCTCTTGTCCTAGCAGGGAAGCATTTTGGGAGGGATCCTTTCCACTCAGGGGTCTCCAGCCTGGCGCAGTGCATTAAAAGTAACAGGGTACCACATGAAAGCTGTGGTGAGGAGGAGAGGGACGGCATGCAGCACTGAGACAGGGCTAGCAGAAAACAGGCCAGTACAGGCAGCCATGCTCCTGAGATACTGACACTGCAGCAGAGAAGATAAATGACTGGCCCAAGGCCACGCAGCGAGGCAGTGTCCCCTCTACATGACTTTCAATCCCTGCTCCAGCACAGGATTGCTGAGGGATCCTTCAACAAAATGTTATATTGGCTTCGAAATCATGAGATTTATTTTACACCTGAACACACTCACACATATAAATGTACTTTTTTTTCTGCCTCTTTCTCTTGCCTCTACCCAGATGCACTCAAGCACATCTTAAAACCTCTCTGAATAACCAGAAGTAAAAACTTTGTATTTTCCCCACTAAAGGAGAACTCATAGGGGTTAACTTGACACCAGGAGCTGGGGCTTCACAATGAAGCAGGATGCTGCCAGCAGTCCCACCTGGCAAATCAGTGCCTGTATTTACAATTGCATGCCCAGAGACTCTGCAAATATTTCCTAGAAGCTATAAACCCCATCCCAACAATTGCAGCGGGAGCGGGAATAAATTAGCTGAAGCCTGTCACTTGGTGAAGTCACGCTGGAGGAGATCCATCCAGGTAATCCATCTTTCTGCTGTGTTATACAATGACACAGTAATGGCCAGCCCAGAGGGATTTCCTTCAGGAAAACTCAACTGTTACTGAAATGGTAAGTTAATACCAAGCAAGAACTCAGCCGTCATTAGACCGAAGGATAGGCATGACAGGGAATAAAATATTACAATCCTCATTCAAATATTTTTATTTACAAGAGCACAAATAAATAGACCTATCTGTAGGCTGCAAAGAGAGGAGTCTGGGATGAAAGGAGAAAAGAAAAAAAAGACCTGCACGCATCGATTCCATCTTTGCCGTTTTTCCTAATAAATAGCCTGGCACGGCTGTGCTGATGGGTAGCTGGGGTGGAGGAGGGCATGCTGCCCAGCTCTCACAGGGACACAGGACACAAATCTGAGCTCAGGCTCTGCCCTTTTGTGTTGATTTAAAAAAAAAAAAAAAAAAAGACCTAAGAAGAAAGGAAGAAAGCAAGAAAAGTTATGTGGCTAATAAAGGGCTCTATTGTGCCATCAATTTTTTAAGCTTTAATGATTTCGGGAGGAAGTTCAGCTCAGCAATCAATAGCACAATATGGGCAGGAGGGCTCGGAGGAAATTCAGCGCCGGAGCTGCGGCGAGGGCTGGCGGAAAGGGGGCCTCAGAGGAAGGAGGTTTCCCTTCTTGGGGGGGCAGGGGGGCTCCCAGAACCCCCTTGCAGGCTGGGGACCCCGTCCCCCTCCTGTTTATCCCGTTCGGTGTGAGCTCCCTCTCCTGCTGCACAGCGTGTACGGCCAGGGGACAGCGGGGACATTTGGGGATACCACGACTGCTGCCACGGCAAGGGAGGTGGAAAAGCACCCATGCCAGCCAGGATACTCGCCCCACGCCTGATGGGATTGACCACATCCCGGGAATGCCCACAGCACACCAGGGACAGCTCAGGGACCATCACCCCACACT
>VWPU01010858.1:0-40308 GCA_013398955.1 Callaeas wilsoni
GGGGCTGCGCGGCGGGGCCGGGCGCGGCCGGGCTCGGCTGGGCTGCGGGGCCGGGCACGGCCGCCTGCTCCTCCGCCACCGTCAGTGACCTCTTCATCGGGGCGCTCGGCTTGCCGGCCGTGGGGCTGCGGCTCTGGGTCAGGCTGCTATTAGGAGAGAGCAGCCCAGTGGCGACGTCTTCTCTAAGCACCGGCTCAGGGTATTTATCGGCCAGGTTAAGGGTTAGGGGCACCGACAAGTGAGAGCACTCTGACATCGCACGCCTCATCGCCTTCCTCTGGTGGGCAGCCCTGGCCAGCAAACTGCCCTCACAGCCCAGCTGCTCCTCCATCTCCTCCTCCATCTCGGGGCTCTCGCTCAGGTCACTGCTTTTGGAATCATCCTGGGCCAGCTCCACGGTGGTGGTCGGAGGGGCTGCTTTGGCTGCGGGACTGGGGGGAGCGAGCCCGCTCTGCCCGTAGCTGTCATTAACCACCCCGAGGACACAATAGCCGGGGGCTCCATCTTTTTTCACGGCCGCTTCTTTAGACCCCGAATCGTTCGGCAGGATAGGGTGGAAATTGGGGTTCCAGACACTGATTTCCTGCTCCTTCATGTATTTGCTGGGATCGCTCTCCGACACGGATAGATGGGGCAGCTTTGGCTCTGGCTGGCATTTGGTCTCCATCCCAGCCTTACCCACGGCTTTCTCTTGGTCGGTGATGGCTTCATTTTTAGCCGGCCCAGGACCGGGTTTTTCGGCTCCTGCCTGTCCCACGCGAAAATCGGTCGTTTTAGGGTTCGCAAAGTTCCCTTCTGCAGAAGGAAACGGTTCCGAAATCAAGGACCAGCTCTCAAGGTGACCTGCAGCCGCCTGGTATTTCTTGCCCGGCACCTCAATTTCTCTTTTGTCTTTCTGAGCTATTTTTAGCTCTTTGTCTAGTTTTCCCTCGAAGAAGCAGAGCTTGTCCTCATCCGTGAAACCGGCGTTCTTAACGAGCCCGTCCTTAATCGGTCCCCCCGAGTTCACGTTCAAGCCAATCTCGTTAAGCTTCCCCTCGGTCCTCTGCCACTCGAATTCGGTTTTGCCGAAGTCCTTCGGGGACTCCATGCGGTGGAAGGCTGCCGGGAAGCTCTCGGGGCTCTTGCCCTTGCCCAGCTGGCTGTACTCGGAGAGCGGGGCCGGCGGCTGCTTGGAGAGGGACATCGCGGCGGCTCCGCGGGCTCGGCGGCTGCAGCGCTCGGCGCGCCGGGCTCGCTGCCGTGACGACACAGCGTGCCCCCGGTATTCGTGACAAACCCCGTCCTCCCCACCCCCTGCGCCGTCGCCTTCGCTTACTGCAGCCAGCCACTGGTTCAAAAGAAAGCGGCAGGTTGCATCCTTTTGTGGAGAATCCTCAGGAATTCACTCGGGGGACGCAAACGCCCGGCCCCGGGCTGAGGCTGGCGTGGGTTTGATCAGCTCAGGGGAAGGGTTTTTCTGTGAGCAGCCTTTGGGGGGTCCCGACACATCGGGGGGAATTTCGGCCTCTCCTTTTGCTCTGCCAAACTCTGCTGCGATCGATGCTTTTATCAGTATCAATTCCTGCTGATGAGCCGTTCCAAGAACACGCAGGAACCAAGGTCAGCAATTCCCCCCGCAAACAAAACCAAAACACGGCCCCCCCCAGCCCAGCCCCGAAAGCACAGCGCAGAATGAGCTCTTTCAGCACAAGGGCTTTGTTTTCTGTGAATTTTAATATATTCTTTTGGAGTCAACAGTGATCACAAGTCCTGCTGTAATGAGGATTTCACAATTCACAAACCGGATCGCTCCCGTAAGCAAGAAGACAAAGCTGAAAAGGATGGGATGGGACATGCTCGGAAAGGTCCTGGAGTCTCAAATACAGCAAGATTCATTTTAATTCTATTTTTTTGAACTTGAACATATCTTACAATATTTTTAGCTGATTTAAAGATCCCACATATTTGTTTTGAAACAGCTGCCTCTTAGGGTCCACAGAATTTGCCAGCCAAGCCAAATCTGTGCCTTAGTTGCCAAAAATATGAACTTCATTGCTTGTTTTCCTGGTTGCAGGTGGATTTTTTCCGTCACACTTCATTCACACCAGCTCACACACACTTTGTGTTGATCCATCCCAACCCAGCCTCACCACCTCTGACGTGCCCTACGCGGCTGCCCCTGCTCCAGCACCCCCACAGGGCTTCTCCACCTGGGAATCTTGATTTGGACACCATTCCCCTGGTTAAACTGGGCTGGAGGTTGCTCAGAGGCTGCATTAGCACCAAACTGCAGATTCAGCTTTTATTCTTAAGTGTCTGGTGCAGCTTAATTCTTGACTGAGGCAGATTCTGCTCTCTGAACCAGGGTCACAACACGCCGACCATCCCGGATATCGACACACTCCGCTCTGGAGAAAATGTCCTGAGAGCTCATGGAAAAGGCCTCCCCTGCTCGAGTTGAACTGAGAGAAATGTATTTTTATACCCAGAGCCTGCAAGTTCCACTACGCCCCCTGAATTGAACCTGCTGTGAGAAATGCTACAATCCACACATTTATCTGCTCGTATTTAAGCTTGGGATTTAAGGCACTGCTATATTTAAAAACAATGACTAAGGAACTGTAAGTTATATGAATCTTTCCTGACAGCCTCTAATTAACCAGAATAGTTCCACCCACAACCTTCACTTCTCAAAGAGCCTCAACAATTTTTCTCTGCTTTAAAATATTCAGAGGTGTCTTGCTGTGGGAAACGGGCTCTCAGCTCACGGCTCGTGCTCTCCCTCCTCACTGATGTAGGACTAATGTTTGCAAGCACTTGCTCACTCTGAAAGTACTGACTGTGCTCCCCAATCTGGCAGGCCTGGAGTTCCTCTAATTCTGTGTAATTACTGTTATTCCTCCATTGCTCACTCAATCCAAACCAAGATTTTTTGACAGGAAATCTCAATCCATCAGAGATCCCTTAGAGCACTTCCCCAGGAGCGAGGGCAGCCCTGTAAAGCTCTCTGAAATCACCTAGGAGCTTTTTATTTGACTTTTTTTTTTTTTCTTAAAAAGCAAACGTCTACCATTTCTAACAGAGGAGAAAATCCCCTTTGATTTCGGGGGTGGTACTTCAGAGCCCGGGATCACAGAAGGGATTTGCATCACTGGAAAGAAAAGCCTGACTCCATGTCGGTGTACAGCCAGTAACGGCCCCTGCTGCTGCTTTATTAAATAATATTTTCTAATGCAGGAAATGAGCCATAGTCAATACCTGGGATACTCAGAAGCGGGAGCATGCTTAGGTATGAAAAATCTCCAAAGTCATCCAGTATTTAATCTCTCAGGACATTAATGGAGGTAATGCAGAGTTCATACAGAGACCTTTCCAACAGCTTCCTCCTGCCCACAGCATTCTGCTCCCAGATCCCCCCCACTTCCAGTGCCCTGGCCTCTATCTTATACCCAATTAATTTCTTTTGATTTCCATTTACTCATATTCTGCCTCTGAAGCCGTGCCACGGTGGTTGTGCAACTCTTCCAACAAGGCCAGAAATGGCCACTCCAAGCTGTGACCAGCAGCTCTCTCACCAGAGCTTTGGTCCCTGCTGTTCCTTTAGATGCTTATAAACCTTAAAATCTCTGAAGAATTAAAAGGCAAACCGGGCAAGGAAAATGAGCCAGAAAGGGTGGAAGGATGTTCAGGATACGGAGCTGGGCAGATTTTGAAAGGTGACTCAGACAAGGCAGGGTCTCACTGGAGCAGAGCTGAGTTGGAAGGGGGAGTCAGACACCCCCAAAGGAGCCCCAACCACTGCTTTTACCCTCAGTTCAACTTGGAGGAAGATTTCATGCTCTTCAGGTACCAAATCAGGGGTTTCCCACTCTTTTGGGCTCTCCACCACCTTTCATGTCAGGCAGGAGCAGTGACATCATTAAAGATCCTGTAAATCAGGCTCTGGTCCCGCTTCCGGACACGGAGCTTCCCCCACTGCCTGGAGCTCCCCACTCCCTCCCAGAGGTGAGAGCAGCCTGGTCCCGAGGAGGAAGGGTCTATTTTGCCTATTCAGAGGAGGAAGGGTCTATTTTGCCTGTTCACATGCTTTTAGTCTCTTTAAACCCTGTCCTTCCTTGCAGGTAGAGCTGACAGGAATCAGCCTGTCCGGGACGCTGAGCACACCCAGCACAGTCTGAGACCCAGCACCGACCACCTCTGCAGCCACTCAGATCTGCTGGGATGCTTTTACTGATCCTTTCCCAAGGGCAGCCGTCCCCAAGGGGTGCCTGTGCCCTCCCCGGGCTGTTCCAGGTGGAACTGGGCTGCGCCAGTCCCCGGAGCGGGCGGAGATCACTGCATCCCACGTCAGCTCTGGTACCCAATCTGCAGCCTCCCAGCCTCAGCAGATGAATCAGCCTAGTGCTTCTATTTTTGCTTCACTCCCGAAGCTATTACTTATCCCTGCTAATGCTCTGGGTTTTTTTGTGCTTTAATCTAACACAATCGTTTCTGTGCAGCCTCTTGCACTGGTTTCTAAGGCAACATCACTTTCCAGGATGATGAGCTCCTCCGTGCCAGCATCGTTGGTGTGGTCTCTAATTAAGAGTTATTACCAAGAACAGCAATCAGAGCGACCAGAGCCACGAGGACACGCTCTGTGAGTCCAGGAAACGGTGATTTACACACGGCCTGCCCCGTGTGCTCACACACACACACACACACACACACACACACGGGCTGTGCTGCTCAGGCTGCGGAACCAGCCTGACACCCCTGCTCAACTCACGCTTCACTTCTTCCCACAGGCTGCAAGGAGCCAGGCTAAAGGACAAAACTGGAATATTTGGGATTCTGACCACCGGAACCTTGCACTGTAAGCTTAACATTGCAAAGGGGAGGAGTTGTAGAAACCTTAAACACAGTCTCATGTCTTATAGGACAGGTCATTTACAGATCAAATCCTGCTTTAGAATTTACATCAAAAATCAGGGATCAGCCAAAACCAGAAATCAAACAGAGAGAGTTTCCAACTCATCATTTGCTTACTGTGGGAGTATTTGATAGTGAAAACCGAGAAGAGGCAACACAAAGTTCACCGAATGATGCACAAGCCACAAACTGGCACCACCAGCCAGGAAAAGAGGCTTGGAATTCAGCAGTTAAACAGCATCGCTAAGGAAATGTGGTCAGCAGTCTCAGCCTGGCAGAATCTGCAGCCAGAAGTGGATTTGTTTCGCTCCCAGCTTTTCTTGAAAATCCGAGTGTCAAGGATGAGCAGGAATATAAAATAAAGGAAGGAAATCAACCTCAGGAAGCCCGGCCAAGGACGGCGGGTGCCAGCTCCAAGGGAGCGCTGGGCACGGCAGCATCCAGCTGGAGGGACACCAGGAGCTGGTGCAACAGGGTAGGAAACCAGCTGGGGAAAACCACGGGCATCTGCAGTGGGATACAGCTGGTCTGGGCAACCTCCAAAGAACACAGAGCCGTGGGGTGGGACATGACAAGGAGGGAGGATTTAGATGGGATTTTGGGAAGGAATTCTTGGCTGGGAGGGTGGGGAGGCCCTGGCACAGGTTCCCAGAGAAGCTGTGGCTGCACCTGGATCCCTGGCAGCGTCCAAGGCCAGGCTGGATAGTGGAAGGTGTCCCTGCCCATGGAATGGGGTGGCACTGTTTGAGGTTTGAGGTTCCTTCCAACCCAAACCATTCCGGGATTCTGTGATCCTGTTGGATCAGAGGCCCCTGAGCACCCGGCACTGCAGAGCAGCACCTCTGGAAAAACATCCTGGAAGCTCAGCTCCAACACCTCCACAAAACCTTCTGTTCCAGCTNTGGCACTGCCGAGCTGCACCTCTGGAAAAACACCCTGGAAGCTCAGCTCAGCTTTTAGCCAGGGACACAACCAACACTTCCACAAAACCTTCTGTTCCAGCTGAACCAAACTCACGCCGGGGCCAGGGCAGGGAGAGCATCTCAAGGCCAAGGTCCCCTCCCAAATCCGTGTAACACTGACAGAGAGCTGCCTGCTGACACCATGTGGGGCTCAGTTCCCTCACACACCCCACTGGGATAATTAACAGGTCTTTAATTAATGAACAGGCTGCAATATGATGACACTGAGCATTTCAAAAGCATTATTAGAGCATCTCTGTTATTACGGGTTCCTCCACCACGACTGCATTTGTGCTGATGATCTCAGGATGACTGGCTGCACTTACACATCCTTCAGCCCCTGCCCTGATTAACACAACGTTAATCAGCTGATGAGCTCCTGTCAGACAAACCCAATTACAGTTTGGGGTCTCACGGGAGAACTACAAACATAGTATGAATGAAAGGCTACGGCGCAAATGCTAAACCCACTTAAAATAATGGAAACCAGGCGGCAAAAGAAAATATTTACAGCAAGAGCTTCATTGTGGCTGCAAAAGCAAAGCAAATCCTGTCATTAGACAGGGATGGGCATTTCTTGCTTTTAAATGTATTTGATTTGCACACAAACTGTTGAGAAATCTGCCCTGCATCCCACAGGGTGACTGCGGCCATGGGCAGCACGACAGCCTGGCACGGGCTGGGGACAGGAGGCAGCCACAGGGATGGGGATGGATGGGAGGAAGGAGGGATCCGGGCATGAGATGACCACTCCAACAGGCCCCCAGCCCCCATCTGGGGCAGTAATTCAGGAGCAGACTGTCTGCTCCACAGGGTGGTTGTGCAAGGAGCTCCCTGCCCTCAGCACTCGGCTCCAGAGCGTCAGGGATTCGGGGTGGCCCTGGGCTGAACAGCTTATGCAAATCAAAATCTGTAAGAGGATACAGCCCCCGAACACCGAAACAAATTAATTTCTGTCTTTTAAATCGACTATTCTTTAAGGACAGATTGAAGAAAAAAATATCTTTTGCAAGCCTCCCTTTGAAATAGAGCTTGAGGAGCAGAGGGAAGGGGGATGTCAGCAGCAGATCAGAATCCAACAGCCCAACCCTGGCCGAGTGAAAACCTTCCCTCATTTCCCCCCTTAACCACTCCCCAGCACCCAGCCAAGGCACCTCCTTGGATGTACAGAATTTAGGACCCTGACTATCATTTCTAATTCCCAGTTTGAGTTTTAATTCACACAAGAGGCAACACAAAGGTTCAGTCACATTGTAAAGGCTGATAATGCCTGTTGTGTTTCTGTTATCAGCTCAGCTGCCTCCTGACATTAAAAGGTATAAAATAATTTTCCAAGAGACTCTGGGGCAGTTCTTCGAATGGCAATGACAACAATGAGAAGCTGAAATAAACCCAAAAGAGGAATAAGGGATTAAATTCAAGTTGCATGATCAGCCTTATAGCCAATGTTCCTTAAGCTGCACAGTCAAAAATAGAAAAAAAAATAAAATTACAGAAGTGTGCAAGGCCTAATTTACAGGAGATGGATCCAACTTCGTCAGAGAGGAATGTGCAGCATCACAGTTGCCATGACTCCCGAGGGAGCTGTATCACAACGCTGGGACCTATTTTAGCAGCACAGACAGGAGCTGATGTTTTTAGGGAAGCATCCTGTTATCCTGGAACACACAGTGTAGGACATGGGAGCCTGGCTAAAGAGATTCCATCACTGAACTTTAGCAGGAGATCCAGCAAAATGCCTCAATCTGGGAGTAAATCGCTGCCTGCCCACCAGGGGAAAGAAACAAGAAAGACAGAAAGGGACTGGGGACAAGGGATGGAGGGACAGGACACAGGGAATGGCTTCCCACTGCCAGAGGGCAGGGATGGATGGGATATTGGGAAGGAATTCCTGGCTGGGAGGGTGGGAGAGGCTGGAATGGATTTCCCAGAGAAGCTGTGGCTGCCCCTGGATCCCTGGCAGGGTCCAAGGCCAGGCTGGACACTGGGGCGTGGAGCAGCCTGGGACAGTGGGAGGTGTCCCTGCCATGGCAGGGGTGGCACTGGGTGATCCTTAAGGTCCCTCCCATCCCAGCCCATTCCAGGATCCTGTGAGGATACCAGGTGTGGAGTATGGGCCTCGCAGTCCTGCCTGACAGTCACAGGTGAGGTGTTGGCCAAGGTGTGGCAACAGCTAAAAATACAAACCCCTGAGCATCCAAGGGTTACATAAGAGGAGCACAAACAGGCCCATGGAGGGGACACGCAGCCCGTGTGACATCTGGACTTCCAGTGATCTCCTGGATCCCTGACGCTCCGCCCAGGGAAGTGCTGCAATCACCAGCCCTGGAAAGGGTTAAAACACGTGGGGGTGTGGCACTGGGGAAGGTGGCTGAGTGGTGGCCTGGCAGTGCTGGGGTTAATGGCTGGACTTTTCCAACCTGAACCATTCCCTGGTTCTCTGTCACACAGTCACCACGGCCAGGGATCTCAACACCTTTCCCTTCACTGACTCCTGGGCTCCACTCGGGTGCCACTGAAGCGCCAATTCCCTGCTCCGGCCTCGGATGCGCCCCAGGCCCTTCCACACCGCTTGTGCCAGCTGAGGGACTCAGGCAGGCTTTGTGGGTGTTCGCAGCTCATGGAACAGCTGTTCCATGAAGGGCCAGGCACGGACGGAAAGGGATATAAAAGCCTTGTCACGTATCTGGATCTCTGGGAAGGGGCAGCCCAGGGAGGTTTGGAGTTCCCATCCCTGGAGTGTCCCAGGAAGGCCTGGACGTGGCACTCAGAGCTCTGGGCTGGGGACAGGGTGGGCATCGGGCACAGGACTCCAACCTTTATGATCCTGGGATTCTGGGATGGCAAAGCATCTTAAACTGCTGTGGGAGCACGGCACCAAGAGCTCCAAAACAGGCTCAGTCATGGAACCATGGAACCTCCTGAGCTGAAGAGACCCGCAAGGATCTCTGATCCAAATCCTGGCCCTGCACAGACACCCCAACAATCCCGCCCCGTGCACCCCTGAGAGCGCTGTCCAAACCCTCCTGGAGCTCTGGCAGCCTCGGGAATGTGACCATTCCCTGGGGAGTCTGGGCAGTGCCCAGCACCCTCAGGGGGAATTCAGAGCTGGTCCTTCCGAGCTGGTCATTAAAAACCCCAAAAACCAACTGTTGAATCTACAAAGTGCTGAAAGGATGAAAGCAATGGAAGGTTATCAAAGCCCTGAGTAAACTGACGTCAGGACAACTTCCAGGTGCAAATTATGTGCCAGCTTACTCACAGGCTGCAGTGCTACTCTGAGCCAGGACTCCTCCAATCTCTGTTACCTGTGCAAGATATTCAGGAGGAGCTTTTCTTTCAAAAACTCCTGGCAGACAATGGAAAGGCTTTGAAGAAATGTTGGGTTTGTAAAAGATGCTGCCTTCAGCTCTCCCTTTGTTTTGTTGCATCATGCACCAAAGAGCAGCACTTCTGCAGGCACAAGTTCATGCAGAGAACACCACTTCCACTAAAATAGAACTACTTCAGGTTATGCAACACTCATTAAAATTACAAAACCTCTCAAAAACCTGAGCAGCATGTTAAGGCACTCTGGAGCTCGGGGTCTGGTGAGTTAGTGGCTGCATCATGCAAACTGGCAGCAAGAAACTCCGCAGGAACAGGAACAAACTTTCATGCCTGATGACAAGGCAAAAATGGAGAGCACCTGAGGGCAGGGATAAACTTCCTGGCCCATCTCGGCAGAGTGGGGTTCACAGAGATGCCAACTCTTTCTCAGGAAGCTTTAGAATGAGCACAAGTACAAGAATATTTGTAATTTCATCTCTATCCATATTTCAAAATTTCTAAGAACTGGATTCAGTTGCATGGGATGAATTCCAGCTCATTTCCTATGAGCACAGGGACCTTGTTCCCTGGAGAGCAGCCAGGATGCCCAGCCCTGGATGCTGACCAGTCCATCCAAAGTCTCCACAGAGGGATAAAGTCTCAAAATTTACATCAGTCCCGCCATTGTTCTGTCGGAGCTGCTTTGGAAAAGGTTTTGATTCTAGAAGGAAACGCATTGTGTGGATGAAGTGGCTCAGGGAGGCTTAAGCCAAATTGACTGCAGGAGGAAAAGGGGATGCAGCTGGTCTGAGGTGGGATAAACCCAAACCCTGCAAACAACAGTGACCCAGAACATTCCCTGCCCCTGGAATCCTCCGTGCCTGAGCAGGGTCACGGGCACCACTGCCACACCACTGCCACACCACAGCCAAGGCCACTTCCAGCCTCAGGTGACAAGAAGCCAAGGCGGCTTCACCCCCAAAAGTGCCGGTTTACCCAAATATTCCTCAGCATCTGTAAAACTCATGGAATGGATGAGAACCCAATGCAGAGCTCTGGAACCCGGAGCGAGCAGCCAGCGCTCCGAACTCCGGGAATTAGCACCGTGAGCCAGGCAAGCAGCCCCAGCAGAGCAGCCACACACCCCTCATGCCACGCTGGGACGGCCACTCGGGCTCATGCCAAGGCAGGGACGCGCAGCAGCCCGGCTTGGCCGCTGCCTCCCCGGGCACACACACACCTCTGTCCGGCCGGGGCCGCGGCGCCGCGGCCGCTCTCGGCTGCCGGGGGACGGCTCTGGCCGGGGCAGGCCTGGCCGCCGGGGCCGGCACCCCTCGCGCCTTGGTGGGTCTCATGTAGCCCTTGAGCTGCTCTGCTGCCTTCACTCGCTCTTTCTTTGCCTCTGTCACAGCTTTCTGTTCGCATTCTTCTTCTGTTTCTGTAGTTGGGGCTTGAGATTCCTTTTCTTTGGCTGTGTCCTGAGATTCCTTTTCTTTAGTTGTGTCCTGAGACACCTCTTCTTTAGTTATTTCTTGAGATTCCTTTTCTTTGGCTGTGTCCTGAGATTCCTTTTCTTTAGTTATTTCTTGAGATTCCTTTTCTTTGGCTGTGTCCTGAGATTCCTTTTCTTTAGTTATTTCTTGAGACTCCTTTTCTTTAGTTGTGTCCTGAGACTCCTTAACTTTAGTTATTTCTTGAGATTCCTTTTCTTTAGTTGTGTCCTGAGACTCCTTAACTTTAGTTACTTCTTGAGATTCTTGTTCTTTGGTTATGTTTTGAGATTCCTTTCCTTTAGTTGCATGTTGAGTTTCTCTTTCCTTATTTGTTTCTTGAGAATCCTTTTCTTTGGTTTCGGCTTGAGAATCCTTTTCTTTGGTTGTGCTTCGAGATTCCTTCTCTTTGGTTTTGTCTCGAGGTTCATCTCCCTCAGGCGCTGGCACCAGAGCGTCCTTCAGGAGAACCTCCCCACCATGAGGAGCATTCTGCAGGAGAACATCCCCACCACGAGGAGCATCCTTCAGGAGAACCTCTCCACCATGAGGAGCATCCTTCAGGAGAACCTCTCCACCACGAGGAGCATCCTTCGGGAGAGCCTCGCCAGCACAAGCAGGGCCCTCTTCTGCAGGCTGACAGGGACCTTTTTTGCTGTCTTTGGGCCGTTTCTGGGTAGTTTGGGCAGCTGTGCCATGCGGCCCAGCAGCCTCAGGCTCCGTGCCGCGGTGCTGGGGTGAGCTCTGCTCGCTCCTCGTGGCCCTGCCCGGCTCAGCCCCTGCAGCTTCCCGGTCCAGCCCAGCTCCTGGCACAGCCTGGGACACGGCTGCCTGGGCTGTGCCCCCAGCTGTCCCTGCAGGGGCCGTGGAAATGGCCCCTGTGCCCTTCTCTGCACAGGACACGGAGGCCTCCGGTGCCCCCGTCCCTTCAGCAGCTCCGGAGGCTGCTCTGCGTTTTGGATCTGCTGCCTCGTGAGGAAGCTCTGAGAGAGCCTTGGCAGTGTTGTGCTTTCTATCAGCAGGCTTTACTTCTTTATCATCCACCTTTGCCACGGGAGAAAGGTCACTTTTGTCCTTGGACTGGCCATCCTGGGAAGCAGCCTCTCTGCTTTTCCCGTCTTTCTGTGAAACCTCTTCTCCAGGTTCTCTGTGTCCCAGACTGATGGGCTGCTCACGAGATTTCTGGGCCTGCACCTCCTTCTTAGCACCAGGTCCAGGCTCTTTGCTGCCTTTCTCTGCCACTGCTCCCAGAGGAGGAGGAGGAGGAGGAGGAGGAAGGCCCCCAGTCCCTGCAGCCCCATCCCTCTGCTTCGGGAGGCCACAGGGAGCATCACCCATGTCACCTGCTGTGGTCTGAGCCATGGATTTGAAGTCACTTCCTTTATTATTCCAAAGCCTTTGAGGGCCAAGGGGAAAGTTTTTAATGTTTCTGTTTTCATCTACAAAATCCGTGTCTTCCATCCCACATTCCAGCCCAGATCCCACGGGAGGCTGTGCTTCACTCCTGGCTGGTTTTGCCTCTAGAGCAACAGGCTGCCTGGAGGCATTTTTAGCCTTTTTACTGCTTCCATCATAACCCCTCTTTTTAGATCTCTCAGTGACTGGGGCCAGGCTGGGATCTGACACTGCTGGATGCTCTGGAATAGGATTTTTATTCCTGCTGCAAGAACTGGCACCTTCTGCTTCACGTTTGTCCCCGATCTCCAGGCCAGGAGGAGGGAACATCCCTGCTCCAGCTTTATGCTCCAGCAGGAACGGCTGCTGTGGGTCAGGCTCCCCCTTTTTGTGTTTCTCATCACCACCTGTGAGTGATTTCCCTGGCTCCAGAGGCGAAGCAGGAGCCTGTACCTCGGCAGGAGCAGGCAGGTGACCCAGCAGCGCCGCCGGAGCCCTGGAATTCTCTTTGCCCTTCTCAGCCTGAGTTTGTTGAACATGTCCCACTGCGGGGATGTCACCTGGCCCCAGCTCAGGACTGTGCTCAGCCTTTTTGCCTTTCCCATCTCTGCTTTTACTCTTGGGCTTGTCCATCCCCAGTTCCCTGGCGGGACTGTGCATCCCTGCCCTGTGCTCTGGGAGAGGTTTTCATTTATCTGCTTCCTTCCCTTTATTCACGGGCCAAGTTTCTTTAGCACTGCCTATTTCTGGCTCTGAAGTCTCTGTTTTATGGCCTGCAAGATTTGGCTGCTTGGAGAAGCTTCCACTGCCACCCTGGATTTCGGGCTTTCCCAGCTCCTCCGCCACGCTCTCTCTTTCCAAACCAGACCCCTTCTCCTTGCCCAGGCTCGTTTCCTTCCTGCTTCCAGCCACCTGCTCCTGGCTGGTTTCCCCCCCAGCACCCAGGACAGCTGCCTGCCCAGAGGGACTTTTCTCAGGCTGTTTCCTTCTCCCATCACTGCTCCTCTTCCTGGGTTTCTCTGCCAGCGCTGCCGCATCCGAGCCGAGCCCAGCGGATTCGCCGGCAGCACCTCCGGCCTCTCTGCCTCTCCCAGCCAAATCCACCTGCTTTGTTGGGCTGATGGTGGAAGCCAGAGCAGGATTTTTGGCTTCCTCTCTGCTCTTCTCCAGCAGTAAAGCTTGGTCTAAAGCTCCCAAATCAGCTATTTCGCCTTTCCCAACATTTTCTTTCGGTTTGTCCGGTCCCAGCTCAATTGGCCTTTGCACTTTAGCTGCATTTTCCTGTAAGCCCCCAGCAGGAACACAGCCCCCCTCTCTGCCCTTACCACTGCCCTCCTTCACCTCATCAGCTGCCTCAGGAAAACTACCTGTGTCCACCTTATTCTCAAGGAAAGGCTGCTGGAAAAAGCTTCTTTCCCCTTTTTTGCTCCTTCCATCACTGCCTCTTTTTTTGGGCTTGTCTGTGGGACAGGCCTGTGCAGTGCTGGCTGATGGGTGTCCTCTGGCAGGAACACCCCGGCCATTTTCGGGATAAGCTGTTTCTTTTCCAGCCTCATCCATCCTCCCTCCATCAGTGAATTTGCCTCCATCCTCTGAGAGCATCATCTGCTCTGAGAAGCTTTTAATTCTTTTGCCTTTCCCTTCACTGCGCTTTTTTTTAGGCCTGTCCATCCCGTGTGTAAAACTGGGATCTTTTCCAGTCTGCTGCTCTGAAGCAGCAAATCCTCTCCCTTTGTGTGGATCGGGGGAATCTGCTGCCATCCCCCTGCCCCCTGCCTCGCCAGGGCTGGGATGTTTGGGAGCATCGGGAACACCCTGGGCCCTTCTGTCCTGCACAGCTGGAACTTCCTCAGGTGTTGGTGAAACTAAGGCTGGAACAGGAGCTCCAGGAGCATCTGCTGGAGTCTTCAGCCCTCCCTCTGACCCTGCTTTGCTTTCTCCAGCTGCCTTTGGCTCCACAGGGAGCTTGTCCAACACATCTGCAGCCTCCAGGTGAGGCTGTTTGAGGAATTCCTTTTCAACCCCTTTGCTTTTCTCCCAGTTTTTCTTGGCTGCTGCTTCCAGGGAAGGCTGATGGACAGAGCCACCGGGCGCTTCCCGCCCTGGAGATGGGGTTTTAGGCTCCTTGTTTTTATGGGAAAGGGGCAGTTCCGAAGGCTTGGTCTGTAAGGGAGCTTCTGCTTTGCTCAGATTGACCGTCAGGCCGGCACCTTTTGACTCCTCATCCTCCCTCTTCTCATTTTTATTGGGAAAATCTCTCTCCGTGGGCTCAGTGGGTCCCTTTGCCGTAGCAGATTCCTGCCCCTGAGTCTTGCCCGCCTGCTCTGAGGGAACCTCTTTGGTTTTGCCTTTGGATTGCAGCACCCAGCTGTTCTCTCTCATTCCCTCTGTTTTCATTTCTTCCCTGGGTTTGGCATCCAGCACACCGGATTTTGGGGCCTGCTGGCCGGGGGCTGGCACGGGGAAGGCATTTTGCTCCTCCAGGACATGGCTCCCAGTTGTTATTTTAGCATCCTTTGGCACACCCAGAGCTCTGCTTCCTGAGGCCGGCGGCCGCTCCCCGCGAGCTGCAGGCGTTGCGGGACACACGTCTGGATCCTGCCATTCCCCCCCAAAGGGAGCATTCCTGGGAGCTCTGGGGGCTGTTCCGTTCTCATCCCAGAACTCCATCCCCCTTGGCAGCTGGTTTCTCCTTTGTTTCGGTTTCTTCTTCTTCTTCTTCGCAACGGCACCTTCCAAATCCCAGTTTTCCCGGGGGGGGTCTCTGCAGCTCTCCACGGGCTCCATGGGGACATTGGTGGCCTTTTTGTGCGGAACCCTAAAGCGAGGGGATGTTCCAGCACCACAGCCAAGCTCCACTGTGGAACAGGGATCTGCTTGGGGCTCAGGACTCTTCTGCTGTGGGAGACCTACGGGATGCTCCTGTGGCACAGCTGTGAGAGGCACTGGGGCAGGTTTTGCTCTGCCAAACCCGCGGTCCCTGGATTTGGGAGCTTGCCTGACTTGTGCAGTGGGAAGACCTGGAATACAGGAAGCCTGCTCAAACATCGAGGCCACTATTTGCTTGATAAAAGAAATAATAAATATACTCTCTATGTGACTGCAGCCCTCTCGAACAGGCCATGCAGGCAGATGTGCAGGATTTCCCAGCACTGGTGCCACACCAGGGCCACCCCAGGAGGGCTGGGGTGGGTATTTACCCCAATACCTGTGTAATCTACCCCAAATCCATACACCAGTGCTATTTAAACACAAGTCTGACACAGGCTCTTACCCCACCAAAAAGCACCAGTTCTTGTAAGGACATGCCATTGCTTTTTAAAAATGCATTAAGGATCCATTTTGTCTCAGCAAGACAAGATCAGAGAGAGCCTTTTTATATCTCTAGCTGGCATCCTTCCAGAGTGGGAAAACAGAAGTTTAGTGGGAAGATGGGAAGAGAGATGGGGGCAGGAGAGCCAAGTTTCCCCAGCACCCAGGGTGGAAGCAGTGGGAGGCAGAAGCTCTGTCCCAAGGTCACCTGCTGTGCTCCTGGGGATCCCTCAGCTGGGTTTGAGGAGAGGAGCAGTCGTTTGTCACTTAGCCCTGGCCCACAAATCCTCCTCCACACCAAGTGTGAGCAGCACCAGCTCCTCTGGAGGCTGGGTCAGTGGAGCAGGAGAAAATCACATCTTCCTTTGGCAATTACACAGCTCGACTGGGAAGGAGATCCTCCCTGGGAATATCCTCGTAAGAATTAACGGTCCTTTTCAATACCAAAATAAAAGCCAGTGCTGATGGCAGAGAGATGAGGAGCTCTGCCATGCTCCAGCACAGCTGTGAGCCAGTCCCAGTGAAAAAGCACTCAGAGCACACGGATTTGGGCTTTTAGTTTGAATATAGAGGGAAAAGAGCCTTGGAGAGGGCAGAGATCCAAGAGGAAGGGTGAGCCCAGCACCAGGAACACTGAGAGCCACACAGAGACATTTCTGCTTGCCCAGGTGGCCCCACAGCCAGGAGCAGAAGGTGAAGAGCTCCCAGAGGAGGTTTCCACGAGGAAATGGAATTATTTTTTACATTATGATTTATATCCTACCTGTGGGCTCCTGTGGGGTTTTCCCTTCCTGAGGTTCCGTGTGTGGGACGTGGTTGTGCTCAGCCTCCTCCTTTTGTGTCTCACCATCCTCAGCAGCAGCAGATTTTTCTGGAAGGTCTTTATTTTCTAGAGCTCCTTTTGCTTCAGCTGGAACATGGAAGACAGGAACAGAAAGCTTCAGGTCTCAGGAGTACAGGCAGCCTGCAGCTAAACCCCAGCCCTTGGAAAGGAGTTAATTTTGTGTTTATCAGGAATGAAGTTTATGAGACTTGCTTGGTTCGTCTCCTCACAATCCCATTTAAGCAGCACTTTTATATTTTGCACATGCCAAGGTGGGGGCAGAACACGAAGCAGGGGCTGTTTCAGGCCTTAAGCACAGGCTGAGAGTTTGTTTGGGTTTTTTCCTCTTTGTAATCAACCCAATTCAGACTATTTCAGCTTCCCACTGGGAATTCAAATCCAGAATGAACTCCATTATCAGCCTGGAGTCCCTGGCTAACGCTGATCATCTTGTATTCATCTATACCTTACAATACATTCACACAGCCACCACAACATTCCTCACTCTGCATAATTATACCCAGTTTTAATTTGTAAGGCATAATTACATGGGAGAGCAGTTCTCTCTGTAATTAATTTTATTTACATTTTAAATAGAAAGGAAAATGGTGACAGATATTGGTACAACAACTGCGCATGAGGAAGAAAAGGACAAGTTCTGTGAATGACAGCCCCGTGTCAGCACACACTAAAAACCTGCTTGGGACTCCAGTTTGGTGCCTCTCCTTTGCTGAGGCAGTGGCTGTGTGGGGCAGGACGAGCCCAGCTTTGCTCTGGGCTGCATTTCCCACCTGCTGGCTCCGGCTGGTGGTTGTTTTTCCCGGGAAGGTGCTCGTCCGAGGGGCTCGGGGGGGGTTTCCTGTCCTTCATCTTCTCTGAGTGATCCACACAAACTTCTGGGACTTTGGATTCTGCTTCCACCTTTGCTGTTGCTTCTGCAAACGGAATGTAAAGAATAAAAAAATCTTATTTTTAAATTTAGGTCAGATTAAATAAGGTAAAAATCACTCCCTCGCCTATTTTTTATCTTCCACAAGGAACTAAAGGGTTTCCTCACTTTCAAAACCTGATTTTTAGGAACATTCTACTTTCCTGTTTTGTCTTGCACTTCCTCTTTCATTCATCCACCTGGGCCTCTCAGTCACTACATTCTAGTGGGTTTTTTTTGTTAAAACTTCTCTCTTGAAATTTATCCTCATCATCAAACTAAAGAGTATTGGAAGATTTAAAAAAAAAAAAAATCTCACTCCGACCCCATCCACAACCAATGCACATACGCTGCCTCTGCCCAGGGCTATTTGCTGCACTTCGGTAACATAAATAGCAAATAAATACACTTTTGGAGGGCAGTTTTCTCTCCGGAGGGATGGTGTCCCTGGAGAAACCCACACGGCACAGCAAACCTCCACATGGAAAACCAGACACGCCCTTCCCACCACTCCAACACCTACAGTCACCCCGAGGAAAGCTCCCCAAGTTACCCACTAAGCCTTTTAGTCTCTTCAGAAACTGCTTCAGGAACCTCTGCTTGTCAGCTATGTGTCCTACGGGGTGTGGGAGATTCCAGGGAGAGCTGAGGGTGGCACAAAGGTGACACAAAGCCAAGCACCAGCAGGGATGAGCCAACACATCTCCATGGCTGTCCTTAGGCCACTCAGCACTCCTAAGGATGCCCAGCGAAAATTAAAACACCATGAAAAAACTCCAGTTTTACGTTTTATCAGTGAAGAATCCCCGTGAAGCATTTCCTGTGTATCCTGAGAGCAGAGCTGAGCTCTCCTCAAGGTGCTTCACCCAAAGCCAATCAGTGCTGGGCTCCATGACCTCAGAGGCCTTTTCCAACCTGAGTTATCCGTGACTGGGATTCTGGGATTGGGGCACACTCACCTGCAGGAGGCTTCTCTTGCTGAAGGGCAGCCTCAGACGTCAGGAGCTCCCCAGACACAGCGCTCCTGGAGGCAGCTGCAGGGCCAGGCTGCGCTTCCACTGACACATTCCCGGGATCCACGGCAGGGAGAGGCTTGGCTGGAGCCGCAGGGGCAAATCCAGAATCCAGGGCATGGTGATGGTTGACTTCTGGTGCTGGGGCAAACTCTGCATCTGCTGCTGGGCCAAACTCAGAGCCCGTAATGTGCTGAGCTTTGTTATCTGCTGCTGGAGCAAATCCCAAATCCAAGGCATGGTGAGGTTCCGCATCTGCTGCCGGGGCAAACCCCAAATCCATGGCATGATGGGATTCCATATCTGCTGCCGGAGCAAACCCCAAATCCACGGCATGGTGGGATTCCACGCCTGCTCCTGGAGCAAACTCCAAATCCATGGCCTCGTGGGATTCCACACCTGCCGCTGGAGCAAATCCCAGATCCATTGCATGGTGGGATTCCACACCTGCTGCTGGAGAAAATCCCAAATCCACGGCATGGTGGGATCCAGCATCTGCTGCCGGGGCGAAGCCGAGCTCTGTCCCCAGGGTGGACACGTCATTGACACCTTTGGGAGGGCTGGCTTCGGGTGCAGGAGAAAGCCCCACATCCGTGGCCTGGAAAGGGCTGGCTGCTGCTGAAGGAGCAGCTCCAGCCCCGGGAGCCTGGGCAGGTTTGGTGTCTCCGGCATGGACAGCCCCGGCCTCTTCTCCAGGAAGGGACGCGGCGTCGGCGGCGGGGACAGAGGCCGCACCTGCCCGGGAACACAGGCACCACAGATCAGGGAAGAACACCACGGAAACACCTGAGCTGCTGCTTTATGGCTGGAGAAGGCACGGGGTTCACTCCCTGTGTCTCCTCTTGTCTTTCGGCACCAAGTCCTCCCCCCTTCCAGCAGTGCACTCCAGTTGTCCCAGTCTTTAGGTCGCTCCTGGATGCATCCGAGAGCTTTTCCTACTGCGGCCCCACGTGCCCTGTTTGCATCCCTGACTGCGGGGGGACTCCCCTCTGCTCCCAGCCTGCAGCAGCCAAGGATGGATTGTTCCTGCTCAAAACCTCCCTGATGCCACACAGCTGGCAAAGGGCCAGAGCTGCTGGATCCTCTGCCAGGAGCACATTCCAGCAGAACCCGGACAGGAATCACAGCGAGCGGCTTTCACAGAGTCCCAGCACGGGCTGGGTTGGAAGGGACCTCAAAGATGTCCCAGTTCCAGATCCGCTCCCTTGTCATGGGCAGGGACACCTCCCACCGTCCCAGGCTGCTCCAGCCCGGCCTGGCACACTTCCAGGGATGGGGCAGCCACAGCTTCCCTGGGAAAGCTGTTCTTCCCTCTACTGCAGGACACAGAACTTTTCCACAGCAGGAAAACTCCTGACACACTCCAAAGCCACACGCTTCATTCCAAACATGGTTCGTGCTGCAGGTGGGGGCTTTGGTGCTCGAGAAGGAGCTCCGGCACTCCCGACACAAAACCCTCCCACGAATCCCAAATTCCCTCTATTCCTTCAAATTGGCCTCGTTCATTTTTCACACAGTATCTCCTAACACTGAGCTGGTAGCTCCAAACCAACACTTGTCACTTCACAGCACAATCAAACCTCTGCATTTAAGCTCCTATTTGCCTAAAATCCCCTTAAAGGAGGTTTTTCAGTCAGTTTTTGTTTAATGTCTCAGCTGTCCAGAGGCAAGCTTTTCCAAATGATCAGTGCCAGAAGCACTGGATTTCTCTTCTGCTCCTGATCTCGAGAGCCTCAAGCTCTGCCCACCCTTGGTGTCCTGCAGCTCAGTGCCCTGAACATCTCCCATCTATTGCTGATGACCAAAAAATAACATTTCTACTGATTTTTCGAGTTGCATCTAAAAATATCCTCCCCAGCCAATGGAAAATGTATTAAATCTAAATTAGAGACTTAAACTGAAGTCAGAAAGAAATAGAAAAATGGAAAAAGTCCCTTTTAAAATGGTACTTTAGGATCCACTTAGATGAAACAAGTATTTTAGTGAACCAAACCAAAAGGATCCATCGTGCACCAGCCCTCATTTGGGTTTGACTTTGTTGTGAGTTTTTTAAGTGATATCATGATCTTCTCCAAAAGAAAATGTAAAAGACTGCAATTTTACACATGAACAAGACTGTAAATAAATAGATATTAAAAGCAGTATGGATGTTCCCTGGAGAATTACGGAAATGAGAGGGATAAAGCATTAGGAAACTGGACAAAGACTGGCACTATGAGTCTGTGTATAAATATGTTAAAAATGGGGTTTTTTTAAAGAGAGTCTTTAAAAAGGACAGGTTTACAGGTACTTGTGTATGGATCTGACACCTGGGGCCATGCTCAGCGGTGGCCTCGGCAGTGCTGGGGAAGGCTTGGGCTCAGCGACCTCAGAGGGCTTTTCCAACCTAAACCATTCCCTCCCTCTATGCTGTAACCACGTCCTCAGGATTCTCCTGGAGCTAAGAATCACAGAATCAGCTCCTGGACTGGGACACAACCGAGCAGATTTACTGCCTCTCCCCCAGGTCCCACACCCGCAGGCACGGCAGGATCTGTTAACGCCTTGCCGTGCTTCCCTCAGGAGAGGCAATTCCACGTTTTCCCAGCACCACGCCGCCCCTGCAGAGGCCCAAAGGCTGCAGGACCTTACCTGGCGCCGCAGCCTTCGGTCCGTCCGCGGCTGCAGCCTCTCCTGGGAATGCTGTGGCTGCAGCAGGAACGTGTCCAGGCGCCGCTGCCGTTGGGCTCTCGGGCAGGCTCGTCTTTATGGCTTCTGTGGCTGCGGGGGGCACTGGGAAACAGAGGCAGCTGGAATGAGCACCCGCAGAGGCCTCGGCACACGGCTCCTCCCTGGAGCTGCTGGGATGTGGGGGACACCCCCGAGGTGCTGCCCCTCAGCATCCCTGTCAGCTCAGAGAAAATTGGCTTTCATTGCCCACTCTCAGGAAAATAAGTTGTGCAGCACCCAGGAAAACTCTTGAATCCCAGGAGACGTGGCAAAGTTGGGGAGAGTTGTGTTACAAACCCTCCCAGTCCCGCCTCCAGCTCCAGAAACACTTTCTACCCATGACCAGGGTGAAACTGTTCTCAGCTGCTTCATAGAAACAAAGATCCCACTGTGGGTCAAGTTTTGTTAAACACACGAATTCCCAATGGGATCATGTCCCAGTGGAGCTTCAAAGATTTAACTGTGACCAGAACCTAAAGATAATTGTAAAATTCCACAAAGGTTTGGGTGGGAAGGGATCTTAGGGATCACTCAGTGCCACTCCTGCCATGGCAGGGACACCTCCCACTGTCCCAGGCTGCTCCAAGCCCTGTCCAGCCTGGCCTTGGGCACTGCCAGGGATCCAGGGGCAGCCACAGCTCCTCTGGGCACCCTGTGCCAGGGCCTGCCCCCCCTCCCAGCCAGGAATTCCTTCCCAATATCCCATCTAACCCTACTCCTTCCCAGTTTGAAGCCATTCCCACTCCTCAAAGATGCATTTCCATTCTAAACTGATGTGGGCAGCAGAAGCAGTGTTGTCCTTGGTCAGGTGCCACGTGGCTCCGTCACAGCCTCGTGTCCCTCGAGGAGGCAGACAAGGGCAGGAGCTGGTTCTGCTGCTCAGGAGCTCTCTGCCTGAGCTCTGAGCTTCCTGCACATCAACTCAAAACGCTTTTTTACCTGGTGGCTCGACAAAGAAAGAGGTATCTGGTCCCTTCATGTCCTGCTGAGCTCCCATCCAGTATTCTTCAGGTGCTGTGGGAAACAAACACACTGAGTCCAGCCCTGGCCCCACAGGGCCTTTCCCTTCCCAGCGGAAGGTCTTGACTCTGCTGGTTTGGGAGTTCTTTCAGTTCTCTCTACGAGGTACCAGAACATCCTGTTCTTCCACGATTATCGGGAGGCAAAGCTCCTATCAGACAAGAGCTATACCAAGCACTGACCCCAGGACCCAAAAGAGGAGTTTCTTTCCTCAGTTCCTCTGGGCCAATGGCTCTGGGTGAGCAGGGGGCTTGGGGAGGTTTCCTTCCAACCTCAGCCACCCTGTGATCTCCTAACATAGAATCCCAGAATGGTTGGGGTTGAGAGGGATCTTAAGGATCACCCCATACCAGCCCCTGCCACGGCAGGGACACCTCCCACTGTCCCAGGCTGCTCCAAGCCCCATCCAGCCTGGCCTGGGACAGTCCCAGGGATAGCCACAGCTGCTCTGGGCACCTGTGCCAGGGCCTCATACCAGAACATTCCCCCTGAACCAACACCTGCCCGTGCCAAGAGGAAACTTTCCAATCTTGACTCATTTTATGTATCAACTCCCCACCAAGATTCTTTAGGACTCATAAACTGGGATTTTCCAGCTTCAAGTACTCCAAACTCAGCCAGGAAGAGAAAACATTTGCTTCTCACCTGCTTTTCCTGGCAGGAATTCTGTGCCTGACTCCAGGCCGATGAAGGCTGACGGGTCCAGAGCCTCTGCAGGGGAATACAGGGACCCCAGGAAAGGTTGTTCGTGTCCCATCATAGATCCATGTGGAGCTAAGGAAATAAAAAACCTTTTGTTAATCACCAGCCCTAACAACTCCTCTCCTAAATTTCAGGTGCTACCACACTTGGACTGTTCTGCTCAGCAGCAGTTCAGATAAATCTGCATCAAATGTTAGTTCTGCTTTGCAAACCATAAATTCTGTATTTTGTAGAACTTTCTGACAAGGTGTAAGAGAGTAAACACAGGCAAATTATTTCCTTTGGCTTTCTGCTTCTGCTCCCATGAAGTCCTGCTGGTAATCCCTTAATAATCCAATATTAATATAATAATCCAAGAGCTGAAATGCTGAAGAGCACTTTGTGGAAGCAGCTCCTGAGTATCTGGGTTTTAGCCATGAAAACCAGAGCAGGAAAAAAGGCTTTTGACCTCACAACCGTAATTTTCAGTACATGAAAGTCAACAGAGGAAACTCCACAGCTGGGGAGGGACGTCCAGGAGGAGCTCACCAAGGATGTCCCTGGAAGCATCGGCGTGACCCGGGAACAGCGGCACGTTCTTCATGTCCGTGGGGAAGGACAAATCCGGCAGGTTCTCCCCTCTGTGGATGCTGAAGGGGTCTGGCAGAGACAGAACCAGGCAGTGTCACCACCCAGGGGGACAGGGAACATGATTGGAACAAGAGGATGAAGACGCACCAGATCCCAACACCGCACTTCCAAGGAAAAGCTGCTTTTGGGATTATTTACCAGGAGCAAACACTTTCCCAATTCGAATTTACACCCAACAGTAACACTCAGCAGCTCAGGCTGATTCCTGGAGAAACGGTGCCCTCCCTCCAGGAGGAATCATCTGCTTCCGCCCTGACGGACACAGCCTGAGTCAGGATCAAGGGCTCAGCTCAGCTCACCCCAGAGCAGGGAAAAGTGTGGGACCTCCAAGTTCTCCCAGCCAGGAACTGCATCCCAGTATGAACCGGGGGGATGGACTGGTATTTTAACCAAGTTACTGGGAAATTAAAACATTTCCCAGTGTCCCAGGCAGACTGTCCCATCCCTGGAAGTGGCCAAGATCAGGGTGGATGGGGCTTGGAGCAAGCTGGGATAGTGGAAGGTGTCCGTGCCCACAGCAGAGATGGAATGGGATGAGCCTTAAGGTCCCTGTCATCCCTGCCCTCTGGCAGTGGGAAGCCATTCCCTGTGCCCTGTCCCTCCATCCCTTGTCCCAAGTCCCTTTTCAGCTCTCCTGGAGCCCCTTTAGGCCCTGGAAGGGGCTCTGAGGTCTCCCAGAGCCTTCTCTCCTCCAGGTGAACCCGCTATTTCCAGACACTCGGATTTCTTCCAGTTAAACCCAGTTCAGAGGGATTTGGTTGAGGGCTGTGGCTCGTTTTCATGCCAGATGAGCTCCCTGCAGGGCTGACAGCCCAGCCTGAGGTGTTCCCATGCCCACAGCGTGCTGGGATGTCAAGATCAGGTGAGCTGAGTGAATTCCTTTACACACCTGTCAGATTATTTGAGACGCCAAGACAACATCTTGCCTCGGAGCAACGTGCAGAATATTTTGATTTCAAGCTGTTTAGAACGGTACTGCCAGGTCTGAACAACAGCCTTCTTTCCAATTAAAAAGCCAACCCCAAAAAAACAAGGGGGAAAAAAAAAAGATCATGACCGAAGCCAATTTAATACTAAAAGAGATCCTGCTGATGTTCCCTCTTTGCCCAGCAGCTGGATGATGCGGAAAAAACGGGCAACTCAGACCTCTGGGCAAACCCTAGCTCTGCTCAGGAGGGAAAAGGGGAGAAGAGGGAGAGCTGGAATTTCCTGTTTCTCCCCAGGGAACAAGGAATTACAGCGATGGTGGTCAGGAGATCCTTCACACCACTGGCCAGAGAATCCTCTCCTTGGGATGGAAATCCTCCTCCCATTTTCCAAAGTGTGGGCACACAAATACTGAATAAACCCACAGACTTCTCTGAGTCTGATGTTCCCGTTTTTCTCCTGTTGACAAATCCTCAGAGCTGCTCTGTGCCCTCGGATCCCTTTGCTCCATTATGGGAACTCCAAGCAGAATCTCATTTATATCCAATTGGAAGAGCAACACAGGGAACACTTTGATCCTGAACTTTACCTGGTGCCTGTACAGGTGTGCAAGACACCCCAAGGACATGAAACCTAGAGAAATGTGGTTTCATGCAACAAATAACCCAAAGAATTCATATTACTCAGGCCAAAAGGGCACTGGGTGATGGGCCAGGTATGTAAATTGCTCCTAATTAATAAATTTGACATCTGGCTCTTAAACATAACGGCATCAATGTCCCATTCCTGCATCCACACAGCAACAGGAGGGAAAGCCCAACAAACCTGTGGCTCTTCCAGTTCTTCCGTGAATCGTTTCTTATCCTTGTAAAAACACATCAGTTCTTCACAGAACCTCTTATAGAGACTCAGACAGTAAGAAAATCATGCACTAAGCAGGCCTACAGTACTCAAAAATGTATTAAAAAGAGAAGTTCCATCCTGTATCTTTCCAGGGTGATTGCCTGGGATAATCTGGGCAGGACACACATTTCCCAGGTGCTCCTGGGGCCAGCAAGCAATTTAAGTTCATAAAATGAGGGAGGAAAGTGAGCAAATTGAGGGGAAGCTGCGGGGTGAAAGTGTATCTGTGTGCAGGGTTGGGTTGCACAAGGTCCAGCTCGTTTTCAGGAGCGTCAGCAGCTGCAGAGGCTGCGGGGACAGCCCGAGCTGCATTGCAGGGCAGGACGGGACAGAGGGAGGGCACTGCCCGCAGCCTGGGGACACTGCAGCTCAGAGGGACAGATCTGGGGAGGTTTGCACTGAAACCCACAGTTCTCACAGCAGTTCGGCTGTGGGAGTCCCCCAAAAACTGCTCTTGGCATAGAATCCCAGAATTAATAGGGTTGGAAAAGACTCCAAGATCATCGACTCCAACCTTTGACCAAATACCCTCAAAACACATCACAAAATGGTGTGTCTGCTTAGGTTTTGAACACTTCCAGGGATGGGCACTCCACCACTGCCCTGGGCAGCCCCGTCCAACACTTAACCGCTCTTTCAGTGAAGAAATTTTCCCAATACCCAACCCGAGCCTCCCCTGGCCCAGCCTGAGGCCGTTCCGTCTCCTCCTGTCCCTGTTCCCTGGGAGCAGAGCCCGACCCCCCCCGGCTGCCCCCTCCTGTCAGGGAGTTGTGCAGAGCCACAAGGTCCCCCCTGAGCCTCCTTTTCTCCAGGCTGAGCCCCTTTCCCAGCTCCCTCAGCTGCTCCTGGCTCTCCAGACCCTTTCCCAGCTCCCTCAGCCGCTCCTGGCTCTCCAGACCCTTTCCCAGCTCCGTTCCCTTCCCTGGACACGCTCCAGCCCCTCCAGGTCTCTCCTGCTGGGAGGGGCCCAGAGCTGCCCCCAGGATTCCAGGGGGTCCCTCAGCAGGGCCAGCACAGGGGGACAATCCCTGCCCTGGCTGTGCCCACACTGGGGCTGGCACAGCCCAGGGGCCAGCGGCCTCGTGCCCACCTGGGCACCCCTGGGCTCGTGTCCAGCTGCTGTCCCCAGCGTCCCCAGGGCCTGTCCCAGCTCTCCAGCCCCTCTGTCCCAGGCTGGGGCGCTCCCTGAGGCTATGCTGCCCTGAGGGCAGGACCTGGCCTGGCTGGCCCTCGCCCCGGCCTCGGCCCATGGCTCCCCCTGAGGAGCCCTCCCGGCCTCCGGCACATCCACATCCCACCCGGCTCAGCGCCGGCCGTGACCACGGAGGGTTCACCCCATGCCCTCACCCACATCCCCACGGAAGGGGATGGGCAGGGGAGCCCGGGGAGCCCCAGGGCTGTGGAAGGCAGGGGAGCAGAAGCCCCCGCGGGGATGGAGGCAGGAATGGAGCCAGGACTCCCTGAGGTCCCCCAGCTGCTGAAATCGGGGATGCTCCAGGCTCCTGAGCTGTCCTACCAGCCATGTCCATGGGTTTGAAGCACAGGTCCCTCTCCTCTGCTGACCAGGAGTCGTTGCGATCCAGGAACTCTTTGTAGGACATCTTCTCATCCATGATTTCTCCTGGGAATACTGACGTGGGAGAAGAAAATGACGCAGTCAAAAGCCAAACATTAAAATAATTAAAATCGGTCACCGCACCGTGTGGCATTCGGATGTGACATCCCCAGGTAACAGGGACTGGCAGCCAAACCAGAGACCATAATATTCCTTTTTTACTGGTTTGATCCAGCTCTTCAAATGTAAGACACAGAATAATGGGGATTTCTGTGTCCTGATGCACATGGAAGATCAAGAACGGACTCACATGAAGCGCTGTCCTGGTCCAAAGCCTCCAGGTGTACAAAAGAAACAAAACCATAATTCCTGAGGCTTTAAACAGGACAAACTCAGTAGAAAGGCTCAAAGTTAATACCCAGACTAATGACTTTTAGCTTTATTTCCATTTTAAGGAGGCCTGAATTTGTCAACTCTTCTGTGGACAACATTTGAGTTTTAAACTGGTTCCAGTTTCTTCTGGAAAGAAACACAGAAATATTTACAGTGACTCCTTCCCTCATCCCCCATACAACACTCTCTGCTCTCTGCCAATACATCTCTTTATGCTTTTAATATTTTTACCTTCACTTAGGCTGACACTACCTGCGAGCGTGGAGCTCAGGAGAGGAAATTCATCACAAAATATCCCTGGATACAACCCTTAATTCAGTGCAAAACTGCAGTTAATAAAAACAACCCCAATGTTAAGGCACAGAAGGAAAGGGAAGAATTCCTTAAAAACACGACCCTGGTCTGTAAAAGCAACAACCTGGAGGTGCCCGGTGGGCTGAGAGCTCACAGCAAGGCAGGCAGAGATTCAAATCTACAAATTATAATAATAATAAAGTGATTGAGAAAGAATAAGATGAAAAACAGCTTTTGTGGGGTTTGGGGTTTGTTTTACATCATAAAACAAGGAAAGACCACCAGTGGGTTCAATAATTTGCTCAGAAAGTTTGGGTTTAGAAGAGCAGGAGGGGATTCCTTGGAGTTTGAAACATGTCCAAACCTCTGATTAGGGGTAAATATTAAATATTACTTCTAATTAATAATGTAATTAATCATATAAATATATAATAATAATTTAAACAATAATTTAAATAATAATACATTCTATAATAATATCATAAATTGGATAATTTATGTTATATATGTTATAAACATAATATAAAAATATATAGCATATATTATATAGTATATATAATATATATGATATATACATTATATTTTCTACGTTTTCATGCACATTATATTATATATTATAATACATATTTTATAATGTATAGTTTATATGTGTTCATGTTTTATATTATATATTTATACATAATGTAATTTTTATATATTGATAAAGATATGTAAATAATGTATTATACATTAGTCTATATATATATTTATATACACACAGACACAGATATATAAATATATAAATATATGAATATATAAATATATATACACACATATATATTAAACAAAAGAATATGTGCAGTGACTAATACAGATAATCTAAATGTTACTTCCAGTCAGGCTCTGGAGCTCCAAGCACCGCCGTGTCCCCACAGCGTGGTCCTGTGAGCTCAGGGCCGTGTGACACTCATNCATTAGTCTATATATATTTATATACACACAGACACATATATATAAATATATGAATATATAAATATATATACACACATATATATTAAACAAAAGAATATGTGCAGTGACTAATACAGATAATCTAAATGTTACTTCCAGTCAGGCTCTGGAGCTCCAAGCACCGCCGTGTCCCCACAGCGTGGTCCTGTGAGCTCAGGGCCGTGTGACACTCATTGTGTGTGTGACACTGTGTGTGACACTCTGTGTGTGACACTCTGACACTCACTCTGTGTGTGTGACACACTGATTGTCACTCACTGTGTGTGTGACACTGATTGTGTGTGTGACACTGTGTGTGACACTCTGACACTCCCTCTGTGTGTGTGACACTCACTCTGACACTCCCTGGGTGTGTGACACTCATTGTGTGTGTGACACTCTGTGTGTGCGTGTGACTGCGTGTGACACTCACTCTGACTCTCTGTGTGTGTGACACTTACTCTGTGTGACACTCACTGTGTGTAACACTCACTGTGTGTGTGTGACACTCATTGTGTGTGTGACTCTGTGTGTGACACTCTGACACTCACTCTGTGTGTGACACTTTGTGTGACACTGTGTGTGTGACAGGGTGTGTGTGACACTGTGTGTAACACTCTGTGTGTGACACTGTGTGTAACACTCTGTGTGTGACACTGTGTGTAACACTCTGTGTGTGACACTGTGTGTAACACTCTGTGTGTGACACTGTGTGTAACACTCTGTGTGTGACACTGTGTGTAACACTCTGTGTGTGACACTGTGTGTAACACTCTGTGTGTGACACTGTGTGTAACACTCTGTGTGTGACACTGTGTGTAACACTCTGTGTGTGACACTGTGTGTAACACTCTGTGTGTGACACTGTGTGTAACACTCTGTGTGTGACACTGTGTGTAACACTCTGTGTGTGACACTGTGTGTAACACTCTGTGTGTGACACTGTGTGTAACACTCTGTGTGTGACACTGTGTGTAACACTCTGTGTGTGACACTGTGTGTAACACTCTGTGTGTGACACTGTGTGTAACACTCTGTGTGTGACACTGTGTGTAACACTCTGTGTGTGACACTGTGTGTAACACTCTGTGTGTGACACTGTGTGTAACACTCTGTGTGTGACACTGTGTGTAACACTCTGTGTGTGACACTGTGTGTAACACTCTGTGTGTGACACTCCCTCCGTGTGTCCCCTCCGTGTCCGTTCCCAGAAATCCCCTGCAGCAGGGCGTTCCCAGCTAATCCCAGGAGAGGCCGGAGCTTTCTGGGGCTGAGGTCCCTTTGGGGGTGGCATGGAGGGAAGGGCGGCGTGCTCAGGGCCACGGCTGTCCCCAGTGCCACCCCGAGCAGGACACGAGCTCTGCCACCCCCTCCCAAAGCTCAGGCCTGGGTGTCCCACAGCAACACCCAGCAGTGCCACTGGAGCAGCGCCAGGCTCCGACAGCAGCTCAGGTGTAGGACAGCTCCTATAAAGACGCTGATCCAAATGAATACAAATAAAACGTAATTTTTGTGCTTACGCAGGCTCGGAAAGGCAGAGATTGGGCACCAAAGGGCAATTCCAGCGAACACAAATCCTCCACTCCTTGGCAAACACGACCCAGGCACTGCAGCCCGGCCCTTGAACGCATCCAGCGCTGGCCACGTCTGCAGCTTCTCCCCCTCCCGAGCAGCCCCGCGGCTGCTGCAGCCCCCAAAGCAGCGGGGTTTGGCACGGGGACGCTGCTTTTCTGCCAGGGGCTTTTAGCTTTTATTCTGCTAAATGACTCCATTTGCCACGGCTGACTTCAGCAGGAGCGGACAGAAGGTTCCCAGGCCGGGGCTGCACCAGCTCTGCCTCCCCGTGACAAAGGACAGGGGCCACGGGGAGACAACACCCCCCGGCTGTCCCGGGGAAAACCCAGCCTGGGCAACACTGCCCGAGCCTGGAGCAGCTAAAAGGTCGATAATTTAAGGAGAAAATATTTTATTAATATTTCATTTTATAATATAATGTAATTTTGGTAATATTTTATTTAGCTTTGCAAAGTGCTTTGGAGATAAAGTGCCACTGCAATGTGTCAAGAGGCATTATTATTATTTACCATTATTTGTGGTACGGAACAGCAAGGGATTTAACTAGATTCCACTGTAAATTCCTCTAGACAGGAGCCTGTCATTTGCGTGTCTATAAAACTATTTAAAGCAAAAAAAAAAAAAAGAAGACACTAAAAGTCCTTGACAGTGTGAGGAAGAGCCTGGGAGCAGTTAAAAACGTTCAAGAACTTCTTCAAAGATGATATTATGATATTATGACATTAACAGAGTTCTGGGTTGGACCCACACTGAGGCTGATGGAGAGCACCCACTGCTTGAACCCAAAATATTTGAAACAAATCCATTTGTTAGCACTAAAAAAATATCGGTATTTCGCTATGATTAAAAATTCCATAGGGGAGAAGGTAAAATTAGGGTCAGACAGGCAAACCAGAAGAAACCCCTCCTTTTTTTTTAGTAGCCAGGTTGAGTTCATGCCTTTAAACACAGAGGGGAACCACACCCGGGGCTGGAGAAGGACGGAGCAGCAGGCGACAGAAGGAATTGTAATGGGAAATATTTCCATGTGACATCAGATGAAACCAAGTTGAGCAAAACTCAGTCAGCGTTCGCAAGCCCTGAGCTCCAGCAAAGCCCCAGAGCCGGCTGCAAGCCGGATCGGGAGCAGTTGGGAGCTGCCTCTGCCAAATCCTTCGCAATCTAAACCCGAGACTGGAATACTCTTCACACAATATTTTCACAACAGATGCAAATTAAAAACCCAAACCAGCCACTGCTTCCCAGCAGGAATGCCGGCGCAAGGAGGGATCCAGGCAGCTCTGGGGCAGGGAGAGGCCGGAGCAGGGCCAGGAGCAGGGCCAAGCCCGGAGCAGCCACCCCTTCCCTGGGCCAGCCAGGACCGAGCTGTCCCCTGCCAGAGCCAGGCCAACAGAGATTTCTGGATCACAGTCACCATCAGCAAAACCCCCTCTGCTATTCCCTAAATGTTTTCCAAGTTACTCGCCATAAAGTGGACACTTCCAGCTTATTTGTCATCCCCACCCTATCCCAATATTCAGCTCCTCCTTATCAAACCTGGAACACAAAATCCCAATATTCAGTTCCTCCTTATCAAATCTGGAACACAAAACACAAACCTGGAACACAAAATCCCAATATTCAGTTCCTCCTTATCAAACCTGGAACACAAAACACCAACCTGGAACACAAAATCCCAATATTCAGTTCCTCCTTATCAAACCTGGAACACAAAACATGATCTCAGAACAGGGTCCCGAGGACTGGGAAAAGAGGACTTTTCAGCTCCAAACCCAGCCTCCCCAAATACGCGTTCTGCCTCCGCCCTACCAATAAAAGACACAACAGCAACAAAAAGGAGAAGCCAAATTCTCCCAAGGCCCAATGCTGCCAGTGCTTGGGAATGTGCATGGGCAGCAGATAATGCACTCCACACAAAACGCAAATCTGACAGATCCCACAGACCTGTAAAGCAATTTTAGCAAGTATTAAAGCTGGCTGATAGCTGAAAATCCGGTTACGAGCCCTGATAATACAAACCAATGTAGGATTAGAGCTTACAAAGTCTTGCTTAAAGGAAAAAAGACCATTAACAACGTACTTACAAAGCAAACTTGCTTCTGAAAGTAAAAATAAGGATCCCATGCAAGTAGCACCTTCCCTGCACTGATCCCAGGGCAGGACGAGGGTGGAACATTTAGCAGGGCTGCTGACAGCGTTGAATTGTTTGTTTGATCATCCCTCTGCAAAGGCCAGCACGGTCACATCGACCAATTCACCGCTAATCCAGCCCAAAGTGTCCCTCTGGCCACCCACCGGCGGTGGGCAGCCGGCCGGGCTCGGGGCTGGGGCAGGACAAGCCCGGGAGCTGCTGTCCCACAGGACGTGCCACGGGGAGTGTCCAGGCACGGGCTCCCTGAGCACAGGATTACAGGCTAAAGCCTTTTCGCTGCAGGACATGCTAATCTTGGGAGGTCACTGCCAGACCTCCAGCTCGGGGTTAAGTATCTTCAAAATTAACGAGTGAGCAGCCAGGAGAGGGCCCTGCCAGCACCCAGCAGGGAAAATGGGGGAAGGGAGGCTTGGGAGCTTCGTTCCCGCAGCGGATCTCGAAGGGAATCTGCCCATGGGATGGGTGTACCTCCCACGGGGGCAAAGCTGGCCTTGCTGGAATCCCCACAAAGAGCAGCAGTTTCATCAGCCATGCCAGTAAATTCCCATCAGTCTCAAAGGGAATGAAAGTGTCCTCCCCCAAACATCCCCGTCTGCAGGGTGTGGTATCTGCAGCCTTAAAAAGGAGCTTCAGAATCAGAGTCATGGAATGGGAATGGCTGGGGCTGGAAGGGACCTTAGACCCCATCCAGTGCCAGCCCTGCCAAGGCAGGGACACCTCCCACTGTCCCAGGCTGCTCCAAGCCCCAATATCCAACCTGGCCTTGGACACTGCCAGGGATCCAGGGGCAGCCACAGCTTCTCTGGGAAACCCATTCCAGCCTCTTCCCACCCTCCCAGGGAACAATTCCTTCCCACTATCCCATCCATCCCTGCCCTCTGGCAGTGGGAAGCCATTCCCTGTGTCCTGTCCCTCCATGCCCTGTCCCCAGTCCCTCTCCAGCTCTCCTGGAGCCCCTTTAGGCCCTGGAAGGGGCTCCAAGGTCTCCCTGGAAGGGGCTCCAAGGTCTCCCTGGAGCCTTCTCCTCTCCAGGCTGGATGCTTTAAGGATTCCACACGAGATTTAGACTTGTTTTGGGAGCACTCGGTGCCTGTGTGAGGAACAGCCTGTGCTCAGGACAGTTACTACCAGGAGCAACTTCGGATTCCCATCCCCATGAGGGATTCACGAGACCTTTGCCTGAATGTCCTGTCTGATTTCTAGGCACACACCCCTTCAGTCTCCTGCCCAATGGTGCTGTACAGGATGGGATCTACCTGGAACATCAGCTAAAAACCCTGATGGGCAGCCGAAACATTCCAGTGTCTCCTTCCCTTGCTTGGGATATTACTTCCAGACATTATTCAGGGTAAGGGAGGCAAAAGTCTCACCTGAAGGGTCCCAGGGTACCTCCCCCAGGATGCTCAGGCTCCCTTTGTGCCTGCTGGCTTTGGAGTAATCATGGAGTGTCATGCAGGAATATCCCCTCAATACTTTATTATCAGTCTCATCATTTTGTAAAATAAAATATTGTCTACTTCAGTTCAGAGTGAAGGGTCTGAAAATCCCTGTGAGTGAGTTTTGCAGACAAGCTTCACTAATCCCCAAAATCTAAGGGATAAGCACAGACAGGAACTACATGGAAAAAGATGTCACCGAGCCACCCAAAGGGAGGTTGTACGTTTTTATCCAAGAGGATAAGAGCTCAAGATTCCAAGAAGTTTTTGCATTTAATGAATATCCAAAGCACTAAGCTGACAGCCCTGATGGAGGACAATTCACCCAGAGCAGAGCTGTCAAAGCTGGTTACTCCCTCCCTTTCCTCTTGTCAAACTGAAACGCAGCAGCTCCACTTTACTGAGAACTGAAATCTGAGGGGACTGGACACTGGGCAGGTTGGCCAGAGAGGCTCTGGAGTGTCCAGCCCTGGGGATAACTCCAAACCCAGCTGAGCAGAGCACGACCAGAGTCTGCTCTCCCTGCTTTGGGCAAAGGTGTTGGGCTGAGGATGTCAGAGGTTCCTTCCAGCCTCCTGAGCCTTCACAGGCTCTTCAGATCCAGCTTTTGGAGAAAAGACATTTCTGTCCTTGCAGAAGAGAAAAGTTTAACTCCCAGGAGCCAGTGCTGAGCCCAAATCTGGCTGAGATTACACAAAATACTTTAATTTCATAGAATGTCAGAATGGTTTGGGCTGGAAGGGACCTAAAAGATCATCTCATTCCAACCTTCTACTATCCCAGCTAAAATCCTAAGGATTTTAGGATGCTCCAAGCCCCGTCCAGCCTGCCCTTGGACACTTCCAGGGATCCAGAGGCAGTCACAGCTTCTCTGGGCACCCTGTGCCAGGGCCTGCCCACCCTCCCAGCCATGAATTCCTTCCCAATATCCCTCTATCCCTGCCCTCTGGCAGTGGGAAGCCACTGCCCCTTGTCCTGGCACTCTCAAGCCCCCACAATGAGAAACAAATTAAATTCCACTGCAGAGTTGGATGGGAAGAAGTAGAAGATCAGGAATGTATTAAAGGCCCTCGAGAAACTGCAGGGCATTTCAGAGGGTGCTGACAGTTCCAGAAGGGTTTTACTGCTTTCCCTCTGAAATTCCACACAGTTACATAACCCTGAATGCTAAAAGGGCTCCGTGCGTACGACTGTCAGAACCGGTATCTCCAAACTTCAGAGATGCAAAGTCAGTAACTTGAAAGTTCAACACAAGGTTCATGTTTTGCCTTGTAAAAAAAATCTGCAAGGGAAAAAAAATGCAGTTGCTACAGTTTCTCATCCAGGTTTTTTCCCTTCCTTACCTCTCCTTCCCAGAGGGAATTTTCCGGCAGCGATTGCTTTGCCATCAGCTGGGAGGTGGAACCACGGAGGTGCACAGAGCTCCCATCTCCCACCCTCTGCTCTAATTGCTCCATGTTTGTGCTGCTGCTCCTGCTTCCCACTGGGAATGCCAGCTGCTCAGGAAGTGAGTAATGTGTCGGCAAAGCTCGGATTATCCGAGGCTCCTCAGCACCCCGGCCTGCAGGACAGGGCAGCTCCCACCTCTCCAGACCCCCCACCCAGAACCACCCTCGACAGACTCCTCATCTTTTAATAACAAAGGCACCTGAAACTCTATTTTTAAACAAAAGACTCACTAAAGACTGACTTCCACAGCGTTGGAAATATGCCAGGTGTTGGGAGCTGGAGAGGGACTTGGGACAAGGGATGGAGGGACAGGACACAGGGAATGGCTTCCCACTGCCAGAGGGCAGGGATGGATGGGATATTCGGAA
The DNA here is from genome assembly GCA_013398955.1 of Callaeas wilsoni. NCBI lineage: Eukaryota > Metazoa > Chordata > Aves > Passeriformes > Callaeidae > Callaeas > Callaeas wilsoni. The sequence goes on from VWPU01010858.1 coordinate 35,208, forward strand.
GGAATTCCTGGCTGGGAGGCTGGGGAGGGGCTGGGATAGAATTCCCAGAGAAGCTGTGGCTGCCCCTGGATCCCTGGCAGTGTCCAAGGCCAGGCTGGACGGGGCTTGGATCAGCCTGGGATAGTGGGAGCTGTCCCTGCTTGGGCTTTTCGTTTGGTTTTTCTCAGCCAAGTGGTACAACTAAGACAGTTCTGTTTCACCTGGGGCTCCTTCCTAAAGCCATCAGCCTTCTGCACATCCTTGGCAGGGAATATTTCAATCCACAGCCAGGCAAAAACCCCCAAACCTGTTCAGCAGGCCCATGTGAGGTGCAGGTGATACAGAGAACATCTGCAGGTATGGAAACCCCAGGGCAGCAACGCCAGGACCGAGCCAGCTGCATCCCTCCCCCATTCCCTGGCCTTGCATCCTGCCTCATAACTGAGGAGAAGAACCCGCAGGAAGGTCTGTGGACACCCTGCCCAGGCTGCCTGAAACGCGTGAAGCTGAAATAAGATCAGTTCTGAGGCAAAAGACTCATAATGAGGAGTGGGCACACGAGGCGTGTCCAAACCCCATTGTGCTGGCACAGGGAGAGCCCCAGAGATCCCAGGATCATGGAATCATCCAGGTTAGAAAAGCCCTCCAAGGCCACTGAGTCCCAGCTGTGCCCAATGCCCACCCTGTCCCCAGCCCAGAGCTCTGAGTGCCACCTCCAGCCCTTCCTGGGACACCTCCAGGGATGGGCACTCCAAACCTCCCTGGGCTGCCCCTTCCCATGCCTGACCACCCTTTCCATGGGGAGATTCCTCCTGGTCCATCCTGAGCCTCCCCTGGCCGAGCCTAAGGCCGTTCCCTCTCCTCCTGTCCCTGTTCCTGGGAGCAGAGCCCGTCCCCCCCGGCTGCCCCCTCCTGTCAGGGAGTTGTGGAGAACCAGAAGGTGCCCCCTGAGCCCCCTTTTCTCCAGGCTGAGCTGTGAGCACCAGCTGAGTCCCTCCTCCTCCCCGTGCCGGCCTGGCCACAGCTCCTGAGCATGGAGATCTCACAGCCATGAACACACAGGGCTGGGACTGACGTGACAAGGATCCCAAGGAACAAAACTTTTGTGTAAAATAAGGATCACCTGCACTTCCATGAAATCTCCCACAGAGCTGTGTTGCTTTAATGCCCTACAGAAGGCTCCTGACTTCCAGAGCAGCCTGGAAGGAACCTCAAGGAGTTCTGGGGGGAGTTGCAGCCCCTCCATGCCCAGTGCCACCCCAGACAGGGACAGCGTGTCCCTTCTGCTGGCACCACAGAGCAGTGACAGTGCAGTTTGCAGAGGCAGCTGTGACCGCAGCGCTGTCAGCCCTCGTTCCGAGCAGGGAAAGGCTATTTCCCCTGAAAGGGCTGTTACCAAATTTAAACAGCTTTATCCTGATTCAGTGATGCTCCAGTTCAAACGCTCCGTTATGAGCTCTTCAGCGGGGCAGAGGCTGGAGCAGACCTCAGCCGTGGCACTCGCACTCGCTGAGGAGCCTGACCGTGCTCCACATTAATCCAGGGTCAGGAGGAGTGCAGGACACTGCAGAGCAGGAGCCCTGCAGAAGAGCACAGGCAGCAGAAAGGAACCAGCACGAGGATTCGTTCAGCAAAGGTCAGTGCTGAGCTTGGGCTCAAACCTTTCAGACAGGGATACAGGGAGACAGGAATTGCCACCCTGGAGCGGTTTTCAAGACAGGCAGGTCTGGAAGTTCCCTTCCCCCAGGAAAATTGAAGTAGCCTCTAGAACAGGAACACAGCTCTCCCCTAAGCCTCTGGAGAGAGGGAGAAGGATGAGGAAACATTACCAGAGACACACCAGACTCAGACAAGGAACCCAAGAGTTTGGAAGGTGAGCAGGAACAGCAGTGGAGCTGTGAGCTGGAGAACGTGCTCTGGTTCCTCCCAGGTGCGTGGTGGCTCCCTGCGGATGAGGAGCAGAGCACTGCCACGGCTTGCTGAGACAGGCTGTGGATTTCAATCCCTGCAAGTGTCCACGGCCAGGCGGGACAGGGCTTGGAGCAACCTGGGATAGTGGAAGGTGTCCCTGCCATGGCAGGGGGCGGAACCAGATGGGTTTGAAAGTCCCTTCCCACCCAAACCATTCCATGATTCCGTGATGCCACTCTTGCTTAGCAAGAGGCCCAGGAACACCCTCCGGTCCAGCCAAGATTCTGGGCTGGTACCAGACATAGTCCAGGGAATCCTGAGCTGCAGCCTGGGCTGATGCCAATACCTGCAGAGGGTTCAGGACACCACAAACACAGAGGAGCAGCCAAACCACCATCTGCTGCCAGTCTGCACACAGGACTGGGGCTCGCAAAGTGCCTCCTGCTCCCAGGAAATCCAAGAGCCACTGAGCGGATTAACAAAAATACCTGAGGAACAAAAAATCAGCAAAATTCCAAAAAGAAAATATCCCCTACTTCCCACTGGTGATTATCAAGGTACCTCAAACCTTCCCTAAGCTTTATCCTTCTGAGATCCAACCACATTTACCCAAACTACCATAAAATTAAACCTGCAGATTTCTCTTCAGCTGAACACAAAGTGCTCCTTTATCTTTAGATCCAAATGCAGCCCAGGATTTCTCCTCATGCCGTGCCCACGCCAGACAGACCAACCCCGTTCTGTTCTCCCCATGGGCTGATACCTGAGCTGTCTTTCCAAGGGTCAGGCAGACACCACACGTTTCCCATTTCCCCAGACTGTTTCCCTGTGCCTGGCAGAGCCTGGGCAGAGCTGCCCAGCCAGGCCCTGCCAGGAGCAGCTGGAGCAGGATCAGCACCCAGCTCCCACACCCAGCACTCCAGCAGGACACGGCCGACGCTCCCCGTGCTGAGCCACGGCTGCTCCGAGCTGCTGCAAACCCCAAATCCTCCTCTGACAACATCCAAAAGCTGAATTCTTTTTTTTTTTAAATGCAATCGGGGCCAGAGAAGTAAATGAAAATAAATAAAAGCAGCACTTACAGTCTCTGCTGGGGATCACGAGCTCCGAGTGTGTTCCTCTGAGAGTCAATATTTACAGAACCACAAAGAAGAACAAGGTCCACACACCAGCTCACTTGATCCACTAACAGCACTTTTCAAGAGCTATTTCTCTGGCTGAGGAGGGCACAAAACTCTGACTCTTCTCAAAACTTACAGCAAATAAAATACACGAAGAAAACATCCTCACTGCACCATGCTGTAGCTACACCTTGTCTGCTTCCTCCTCCCACTTTTATCACTCCAGCTGGTTCCTTCTGGTTGTGTCATCACTTGTTCTAATGTCTTTTAATTAAAAGGGTTACAAATGAACAGTGCTTCACCCCCTACCCAGAGTGGTGCCTGCCCTCTCCATCACCTGGGCACACCCATCCCCATCCCGGAGCTCCCCTGGGCCCCAGGTGCTGGTCCCTGGCCCGGATGCAGCCTGTGCTCCAACCCTTACCAAAGGGTAAAAACCAGAACTAAAGCAGGCAAGGGGCTGAACCCTGCAGCCTCTTGTGCATCACTTTCCCCTCCATCTCCCTTTAATGGTTTTCTTCCAACCTTCTCTTATCTCTAATAAACTCGAAATCCTCTCCTTTTGACTCCTGCACTTCAGTGCCTGTAAATCACTGTGCACCATAATCTGGGGAGTTCTTAAATCTCTCCAGCTCTAAGTCCTCGCTTCCATTTTTATTAATTTCCTCCTTTTTTTTCCAGACTCTTAAAAGCATTTGACACAGCCTCCTTGGAAATGGTCTGTGAATGTCTTCCCTATCCACACAAATCACTTCCCTCCATTAGTTTTCTAGCACTTCACCTTCCCAGATTTAACTACTGCCATCCCTGACTGCCACGATGAGTTTTATATTTATTGCCCTTTTCTCCCTCCTGCTCATATTTTTAGTTGCCTAAAAATAGCCAATCCTATCATATTCCTTGTTTCCCACCTTTTCTCATCCACTCTCCTAAGGGAAACCATGCAGCAGCTCCATGATTAACCCTTCTCCAGGTTCAAAACATCCCAACTCTTCAGTTCAGGTTGGGAGCCAGCACTTGTCCCCAAGAGCTGTCAGTGAGGAAGCCCCTCTGAGGACTAGGAATGAATTATAAATATGCAAGGAGTGTGGGAACTCTGGAAAACATCCCGGTAATCCTGCCCCACATTCCACCACACGGTATCAGTAATTCCAGCCCGGAATTCCAGCATTTGACTGCTTCTTGGATGCAAAATGCTTCACTTCTTTTGACCTACATATTTTGGCACTTTCACTCTGCTTCACATGAGATGGAGAGGAGCCATTCAGAAGTGACAATATTTACTGTCACCCTTGAAACATATAAATACACACACACACACACATATATATCTGTATATACTCATATATATTTTTTCTCCTCCTTCCTGGATCCCATCTGTGGGTGCACGGCCACAGAGCCCCCCCCACGTGCTTGTTGTGCAGAATGAGATGGTGATAATGGAAATAAGGGCTTAAAATAGCAAATTTCCCTTCAGCACTTGAGTGCTGTTTGTTTGTGGCTGCGATTCCAGCAGCCCATGTTCACACACATCGCCCTGACCTACTTTCAGCTTTCCCAATCCCGTGGCAGAGGCAGTGAGCTCACAGGAGGAATCAGAAGCAGTCAGGAGAAATCTCTCTGCCACGTTTGTAATAGAGTTTTATGGCCATTAATTCCAGCTAGTGTCAAACTAATGACACGAGGGACATCAAAGCATGAAGCCATTTACATAATACCAGAAGAATCTACAATTCTATTACTGTTTATTCAGGCAGCTTCTGCTTGAGAATGAGGAAGATGACACGCTGTCTATGCTCTTTTGAAATCATTCTAATTTACAGCCCTGCAGAGAGGCTGCCAGTTTTCTAGGAATTCTTTAATTCCTCGCTAAGGACTTTCTGATGTTTTGAACTAAACCCTGCCAATTTGACTTTCCTCTGAAAATCTAACAAATGAAGTGCTTTTATTTCTGTGGAGGAGCCCTTGAGAGACTGAACCTGGCACGTGAGGGAGCAGGGCTGCTCCGGCCGCTGAGCTCGCACCTAACCATCATGGACAGGGGCTGGAAGGAGAGAAAGCCAGGAATGTTCCTCAGATCTGAGGGGCTG